>JANFAE010000292.1:0-134863 GCA_024613145.1 Pisolithus marmoratus | reverse complement strand
TGCTCTTCTGTCTCCTCCACCTCTCTGTTCTCTCTCTCCCAGTCTGCCCTCTCTTTCTCCATCTCTTGTACCTCCTCCAGTGCTGACCCTTCCCTTGGGATGAAGAGCCTTAACCTTCTGGCATGCACCAGCCCTCCTATCAGGAAACCTTCCAGCATCGTCACCCTGTACGAATTGCCAACTTGCTCTACGACCCGTCTTGGTGCTGACCAGTGTGGTAGCAGTTTCTGTGCGCTTGCCATGGTGAAATCCAGTGTGTTGTCATACACCTGCACCAGATCGCCTGCCCTGAAAACCACCTCCCCTTCCTTCGAACCTACTACTCGCTTGTTGAATGCCTCCTTTTGCTGTACTGCATGTTTGACTGCCTGGCTGGCACCATCGAGCCTTTGCTGCTCTATGTACACTAGCTGCATGTCCATGTCCTTTCCTCCCAACTCCTTCACCGCTTCATCCACCGGTGTCCGAGTTGTGTTGATGACGAAACCTAGTAATAGTTCTTTTGGCGAGAGCTGGAACGCTGGTATTATACATTCGTTTAACTGTCGTATTGCTTCTTCGAAATGAATTGGCCATGATGCTGTGACATTTGCTGCTGGTGGTGCTTCCCCCTCGTCTTCTCCGAGCTCTGGGCTGCACATCCTTTTTAGTCGCCCTAAAAGTTTCCCATTAGCATTCTCCACTAAGCCATTGACCCACGGTGCGTAAGCTGCTACTATGCATTGTTCCACTCCATTCACTTTGCACCACATCTTGACCTCTCCATTATTGAAGTGCGTGCCCCTGTCCATCATGAAAGTCTCAGGTGCTCGGAATGTTCCCTTGATTGCATTTAGGCCGTCCACCATTGTTTTCGCTGTGCCATGCGTCTTCAACTTGAACCCCCACACATACTGTGAGTACATGTCCAGTACCAGGAGTACTGTGTGGTATCTGCCCTTTCCCTTTGGCAGGCTGAGGTAGTCCACCACCACCAGCTTGAACAGGTGCTGTCTTGTTATTGGGTACAATAGTGAGTGCAGGCCGGTACTGCCGAAGTTTTTGCACTGCGGACACTGTCTTATGGCTTTCATGATTGACAGGTCGAGTCTCGGGCTGTAAATTCTGTCCATCAGCTGTAGCTTTACTAGATCCCTACCCCAGTGTCTGTTACTCTGGTGTTCCTTCAATGCCAGTTCCACTGCCTCTTCTTGCATTACACATTTGAGCTCTGGTCTTGCTCGAAGAGACTTGGTGGATGCTAGCCACCATAACTTTCTGTCCTTGATGCGGTAGCCTTCTGCCCTGTGTCTTGCTCATCTTTGCTCCCTGCTCATGTCGTTTTTGTCTAGCTTGGTGATAGCCTCAATGACCTCTAAGAACAACAGTTCATCAGTAAACCTTTGCTGCAATTGGCTTATGGTGGGTTCCTGGCTTATCATGAACAAGTCATTTATGACGCCCCTTGTCACTTCCCAATCTTCACTGACTGCCCAAGTGCTGCCGTCTCCTGGCTCTTTCAGTTGTCCTGTATACATGTGGCTCAGTGCATCTGCCACTGCATTGGTTTTCCCTGGTCTGTGGCATACTGCTATGATCTGATATGCTGATATGCCGTCCCTCCACCATGCGTGCACTGTGGACAATCGCTCGCTACACAGCATGTCCCTTAGGGCTATGCAGTCCATCTCGATCTCCACCGGGAACCCCCATATCGTGTCACTGAAGTGGTTGAACCCAAACTTGAGCGCTGCGAATTCTAAGATGTACAGTTTGTATCTCTCTTCTGCCAGTGATGTCCTTTTTGATGCAAACCCCACTGGGTGTACCGTTGTCTTTTCTTCTCCACCTGGTTGCACTGTGGTGAACTGTTGTGACAGCACTGCTCCGAACCCCTCCTTGCAGCCATCTGTTGTGAGGATGAATGGTGTGCCGTTGAATTTGGGTGCTCGTAGTACCGGTTCTGTTACTAGCATCTGTTTCAGCTGTAAGAACGCTTTCATGTGCTTTTGTGACCAATACTTGTCTAACAACCTATCCCTCAGGTACTGGCGGTATCATTTCTTCCCGGCCTTTACCATTGGGTCCGGGAGATCTAGGTTCCTTTGCAAGTCTGTCAGTGGCGCTGCTATTCTTGCATAATCTCTGATCAATGTTCGGAAGTAACTCGTTAGGCCTAAAAACCGCATCAATTCTAGCAGTGTGGTTGGTACCTTCCACTTAGCTATGACTTCGAGCTTGGCTATGTCCGGTTTGATGCCACTTTTCCCGACCCTTACTCCTCTGAAGACGACTTCTTTGAAGAACAGCTTTGTCTTCACTGGCAATAGGGACAGATCCCTTTCCCTGCACCTCATCAGGAATTTGCACACTCTCTGTAGCAACTCCGTGAAGACATCTCCTGCCATACCATTGTCATCTACGAATGTTTCGAGCCCCAACTCTATTGTGATATCCCTGAGCGCCGTGTTCATCATATCCAAGAAGCATGCTGGCGCTCCCAGGAGACCCATTGGCATTTGTTGGTAACATTGGAACCCTCGTCCCTCCGTGTATATGCACAGGTATGGCTGGTCTTGTTCCTCAACTTTTATTGCATAGAAGCCTGATGCCAAGTCTATTACACAGACATATTCATGCCCTGCTAGTTGCTGCTGTTTTGCTTTGATATCTCCCTGCAGCATTGGCGCTACCATCGTTATCTTGTTGAGCTCTCTGAAGTTCTGGCAGACTTGCCATTTGGGTTTGCCCTCCTGAGGTCAGTCCACCATGGTTTGCGTTGGCTTTTGTGGGGGGTCTAAGCTTTGCTCCCCTCCATTTAGCATGCACTGCTCCTTGACAATCCACCTGATCTCATCCATCGTTAAGCCTGGGGTGCCATGTGCCTTCTTGCGCTAACACCGTTGGGTGTACCGCTTTGACTTCATCTGCCCGTATGTTGTGCAATATTCCTGCCTCGTTGAACTCATCGAGTACTGGCAGGTACCATTCCCTTTGCACTTGCATCAACGGCTTCTGATGTACCTTTAACAGAAACTTGGCACCCTCCAGTATATTCAGCCTGAACTTAATGAAGTCTACTGGCTTCACCTCCTGTACTGATAGTGCAAATGTGTCTGCAACACTGCAAGCATTTCACAATTTTTCTTGCCAAAATATGCTGAAAAAATGGAAAGAAGAGATACTCTTTTATTTGGGCTGTGTTCACATAAAAAATGCAAATATAATATTTTGTTTTCTTTGTCTTTTCTGTGCAAAAAAATGAATTGATGGTAGTGCTGATTAGCTTCTATGCTAATGGGTATTACCATCAATCAATGTTTTGTGGAAAGTCATGCAAAGAAAAGAAAATATTATTTTTGCCTTTTCTCTTTGAAAACAGCTGTCAAAAAAGAGTATCACTTTCTTCAATTTTTTCAGCATGTTTTCTGAAGAAAAATTGTGAAATGCTTGCAGTGCAAACTCTGCTACCAGGTCTTGCACCTGCTTGAGTTCATTCGGTGCTAGATCTCTGTATTCAACCATGGCCACCACCCTTTTTACCCTGGGGGGATAGAACAGGCCTTTCTCCATGAGTCTGGTGAATATTCCTTCACCGTTCTCTTCTGCGCTTATCTTCATTTCTGCTAGTCATCCCTCGTCCTCTTCGCTTGCTTCTTCCTCTACTGCCACTGCTCTTACCCCCGCATGGTCCTCATCTCCCCTCTCTGTTTCCTCCTCTCTCTTTTGCACTTGTTCACCTTTGCTCCCTTGGTCCACCTCTTTCCCTCCTCTTGGGCCCGGTACTCGCATTGGCAGGACTGACACTGGTATCATTCTCTTTGCGTAGTTCACAATTTCGTGCTGTCCATCTTGACTCGGTAGCCAGATTGAGTCTGTTCCGTAGTCATGTACTGCTTTCACCTTGTCCAACAGTGGTTTTCCTGCTAGCATTTTCCACGACCTGCCACTTGGGAAGACTTCGAAAGATGTTTCAAGTGACACCGGTCCCCATCACACCATGCCTGACCATGTTCCCTTCGATGGTATCAGTGACCCATCTGCCATTCTTAGCATCTGCGTGGATGGCGTTAAGTCATTCAGTCTCCATGCTACCCTTTGGTATGCTTCCCAGTCAATCGCATTTATCATTGCTCCACTGTCGACCAATGCTAGGAACCTTATGCATTCCCCTTGTGGACCCTCTAGGCTCGGCTCTGCTAGGAAGGGGCTGCTTTTGTGTGTGCTGATCGGTTTACCCTTCACATCCAACCAGTAGACATCAGTGACTGTATTCCTGTGACTCTCTAAGTTACTGTTATCCCTGTTCCCCACTCGCTCCTCTGCTTTCCTTTCCGCTGGGACACTTTCAGGTGGATCGGTTCTCAGGACTACAGCTGATCTGCTGTTATCTGCAGTCCCAGATCGTTTTCCTCCTCTGTCCATCCCCATGCATTCTCGTACTCACTCTGGTGCTCCTCTGCCTGCCATGCATCCCATGGAGTTACTGCATGTACCATTGTTGCAGCTTGGCATGGCTGCACAGTTGCTTGCACTGTCGGCCATGTGTAATTTACCCATGCTGTTGCCATCCTGAGTTGCATTGTTCTTCTCAACATGGCAGCTACCAACTGCCTCCAGCGTGTCTCGTGAGGTTTGAGCATTTCCTTTGCTGTGCATGTGTTCCCCATGTGTGGTGGGTCCATGACTAACCCACAGCTAAAGCACTCTCCTGCCCCTGCTGCCACCATTCCTGGTTTTAGTGGGTATGGTCTCTCAAGCGATGGTGGGATGTCGTAGCCATATGTTTTGTGCCATGCTTTGACGTCTGCTTCGTGTTGGCGCCTGCCTGCATGCGTGTCTGGCCTTCGAGGTAGTGAACTCGCTTTCTCCAGTATCTGTGCCCTCATGAGTGGTGGCCACTGCGCCATTGCACCTCTTGTGTATGTCGCTGTTGTGCCAGCGAGACTCAGTCCCTGCATGGCAAACATTTGGGTTGGGGGGGTGGTGAACTGTCCCTGCTGTTGTGGCATGAGCATTGTGCACACAGGTCCTCGTGTGCCAATGTTTGTTGCTCGAATACTCATGTTCGCCATCTGCTGCTGCAGCAACACGTTCAAGGTCTGGTCCCTTGCTCGTTCCTTGCTCTGCCGCTCTTTGTTCCTTCTCAGCTTGTCTACCTTGACACTCCGCACTGCTGCTATGAATTCCTCCCAACTCGAGTAGTCCTCGTCTAACTCATCTCTGAGGATTTGTGGGGCTCCTTCCACCGTGCATACCACTAGCGTTCCTCCTGTATCTCCCATGCTGAGCGCCAGCCTCTTCACCTGCTCTGCCCAAAGTACGTGTCCATAGTCTCCCACTCGTCCTTCTTCTACCCATTCTCCTACCTCCTATTCCCACAGCACCTGGTCTTTGATCCGTTCCCTCTGTTGTACCCTCGTCAGCTTGGGGTGTCATGTTGGTGGCCACCTTTTCATGAATGTGGCCTTTAGTGCTGCCATGTCCTTTTTGTCCTCTGACAGTAGGTCTTCGAACCAGTCATCTGCATAACTTCCTGGTGCTAACTGGAGCCCAAACCTGTCTATTTTCCTGGTTTCCAACCACGAATCTGGTACTGAGAGTTGGAACTGCACAAACCACTCTGTTGGCTCCTCTTTGTTGCCGTAGTCCCCATGGAACAGGGGTATGATTTTTGCTGTGTCTGTCATGGTTCTTTGGATCATGTTAGCTGATGGTGAGCTCTGAGTTGGTGCCAGTGTTCATCCTATTGTTGACCTGCGATGCCTGCCTTTCTGACTTGCTTTGGGGGTGGGTGATGGGGGCGTTGCTGGTCATGTATTATACGGTCTATACGTGTACATTGCAGTTGGCATTACGAAGATAGCTGGTCTTAGTCTGAACTGGGGGGTGCCTCCTCTATCCTCCTGCTGACTGTCTGGTTCCATTATGCCTGAATCCTCCTGTTCCCTTCGAGAGATTCCCTGTGCTGCTGTGCCCTCGTCCGATACTGATGATTCCGAAATGCTACTTTCTGACATTGGTTCGCTCTCTTCACTTTGGTTCCATTGCCCGATGCCTCTGAGTGCTGCTATTGCATGCAGTGGAATTGGGTCTGTAGTCACCCGTCTCCTTAGGGTTCAGGTTCCCTTCTTGTCACCAGATGGAAGAGCCAGACTGTGCCCTCTTGTCTCCGTTGTTCCCTCCCACCTCTAGCTTACACTGTCATGTCACTCTGGTGCTACTTCCCACGCCACCTGGCACACGGTCACATGACCCTGCCTGCTCCTCTTGGCCCCTTGGCCCCTCTCTGCTCCAACACCCAACAAGTGGGTTCCAAATCACATGGTAGGCATAGGTAAGTTCTGATATGAAAACCCCTTGTCTCATCCCTTTCTGGACTTTCTATTTCTTTTCTTTTCTTTTCCCAGAGGCCTCTGTGTCTACATTACTGATCCCCTCTCCACCAATGCATTTCCAATGATAGAAAGCTCCTGTGAAGGCTGAGATGAAACAAGACCCTGCTGTGCAATCCAAGCATCATATGGGAGTTGGTTAGACTGCAGCCTGAGTTGACCTGTGATTGGCCAGGAAGGGGTCATTGGCTCATAAGTGACTTAATGAAATATCCAAGGTCAAATGGAAGCAAAGTATCTGCACCCTGACTGCTCAGTGGACCATCCTTCCCATACACCTGGAATGTAAGGAAGGGCTTTGCTTCATCTCAGCCTCTGCATCAGCTTTCTATCATTGGAAATGCATTGGTGGAGAGGGGATCAGTTTATCTTTCATGTCCTGAAGCATGACATTGACCTTCTTGACATTTTCAGCTTGCCCAGTATGGATTAGTGACAAGACACCTTGGGTATGGGTAGGGAAAACACCATATGGATGGCTTCTGGCTGAATTTTGAAGGGCCCCTAGTGGTTTGAGTGTATCAATGGATGATACTGTGGTGTACACCAGTATTTACCCAGATTCCCTTCATGAGATACTAGCCCTGCTGAGCTAGCAAGATGACTTCTTGAGTTGTGCCTAGGATTGAGGCTTAAAAGGCTAAATTCAATGTTTGGCATTGTTTTCATGCTTACCAACCATGTATAAGATCATGTGACACAATCTGACTTTGTTTTTAGAACCAAACAAACAAAAGGAGGGCATCCTGAATCCCAAAACTGCTGATTAGAAACATGCTCAAAAAAGTGTCCCAATGAGTTGCCATTTTAAAATGGTCATATCTTGCCTCCTTGGCAACCAAATCACATGGCCAATACAGTTTTGGAATGCCAAGACCAAGCACTGTCAGCCCCTCTGCAGGCTCAAGAACTGACTCTCAGTAGTTCACTCACAAATACAAGATCTTTCCAAAATGACCCAACATTGGGACACTTTTTTGAGCCACTGTATCATTGTTTTCTTGCATGTACTGCAGTTGAGCAAGGCTGCAAGTTTGAGAGTTAAGTGTTTGAGTCACAATGGTGACTAGTTTCAGTTTTTTGGTGGTCGAAACCACTTTGAGACATATCACATGAGATTTCTGCATCCTCCTCCCCTCTTTGTGGTCCATTGCCACACCCTCACTTCCCCATAGATGTTTGAGGTCACATTGAGGTGACCCCACCTCTTCATTTTACCCTTCTAGACTGACTGTTGACATTCGATCCTCATGTTTTCCCTTGATACTGCTGTCAAATATCAATTATGATGTGATATATATTCTTTTGAGCTTCATATAAACTACTCATGATGGAAGGAGCATGCAGACCATCTCAAGCCCCACTTGAGTCCCCCCTGGAGTTCTTGGGGCAGGCTGAGGACTTGCCACATTACCTTGAGGATGTAGTGGAGCATGGTAAGGCCCAGGGGGCAACAGATACCTTGTTGCTCATCCACTTTGCAATTGATGGAGCACCACCCCACACTGGAAGGCTCTGGGGCTACCTCATGGCCAGTGCCCCAATCTTTGAGTGATGGGAGAACTTCCAGGTGCTCATAACTCTCCAGTACCCTGAGATTGAGCCAGTCAAGGATGTCCTCAAGTACTTTGATGAGTTCTATGCCTTCCTCGAGGGGACTCATCACAGTGAGCTAAGCTCAGTTGCAGCTCTAGGGGACTACCTTCATTGTTTCCAGGTCTTGTTCCTGGCCCTGGTGAGTTGGAACATCTTGGAGTTGAGCCATCACACCCAGCTATTCCTTTGAGGCCTCCCACCACAAGTTGAGTCTGAGGTTTTGAGGAGGCTTGTGTTCAGGTACCCCCTGTTTGAGTCAGGCCACCTGTGGCCTATTGAGGTCATTGTTCACATTGTGAAGGAGGTTATGGAGGAGGGGGTAGGCCACTCACCCCCTCATTGAGCTTTGAAGGACTCCTTGTCAGCTCATGAGCTTCCTGAGGAACCCTCTCAGCATGTGCACTCACTCTCAGTCAGTTACCAGTCAGACACCCCTTTGGAGTACTCTTGGTCTCATTCTCAAAGATGCTCCCAGGGAGAAGCACACTCAAGTGTGAAGCTTCCCCCTTGTTCTACCTTTGAGGCATGTCCTTGACCTTTAAAGACTCCCCCTCCTTCCCCTGAGCATGCTTCAAGCAGCTCATCTCCTCACCAAGTCACTTATGCAGGCTTGTGGCACACTGTGGCTCAGCCATGGCAGTGTGTCATGGATAAGCAGGCTGATGAATTGGCTTTGAACTCACTTTGAGGCTTGAGAGAGGGCCAATGGTTGTGTCCACACTGAGTTGACCATTCAGATAGTACAAAGGTTTGCCCCCATCACTCCCAGTCGATGTCTACCAGCCCTCAAGACCTCAGTTTGTCCTTGACTTGCTCTCGTCAACCTGGGGAATCCTTGAGCACCCCTTCGAAGAGCTTGTCTCATCTCATGCCTCCCTTGAGCACCCTGTTTGTCCTGCTCCTTGTTGTAGGTCATGCCCAGGGAGCTCATTCCTGCTTTGAGGGACCCTGGCTTCACTGGTGAACCCTGCCCCTGCAAGTTTCAAGTCCCATTCAAGAGTGTTGGTGTGGGCAACTCTTGCAAGAGTGCAAAGGGAATAGTAGGGAAAGCTGTAGGTGATGCCTAGGCTTGTCCCAAGGGGTGCTGAGTCAGAAGGAGATAGAAGAGGGGGCTAGAAGATGAGAGAGGATTTTTCTTGATGTTCAGCAAAGTGTAGTGGCAGAAAACTCGAAAGTCCACCTTAGACTGTTGCAGAATGACTTCTGGGGAACTGGAGATACTTCTTGGAGGCGAAAAACTTGAAGGGCAGCGATTGAGGAATCTTGAACTCATAGAAAGATGCTGTAGACTTTGTAGCAGGCTTATAGTAGATGAAGCAGTGTTTCTGGGGCAGGAGGGCTCGAGTAGGATGAATAGATGACAAGACAGGCTCTGAGGGACTCTGGGAACTTGAAAATACTCTGAAAAATGACTCTTGGGACTCAGGAAGACTCTTAGACATGCAGATGTTGACTCCAAAAGGTGGGTGGTCTATTTTTCTAAGTATGTCAGACTTTTGTAGTGTAGGGACAGTGGTATCTAAGGTAAAATTCAGAACACATTGGATCTGTCATATGTCAAAAAGTAATAAAAGAAACATAAAGGCTGATGTATTGACAATCACATGCACTGCAGTGATGTAGATGGAAAGTAAAACAAACAGCATCCAGAACACAAAGGTAAGTAAAGAAGAAAAGGTACAACTACATACTTGGGTTGGAAGGGAGTGCAGTGGGACTGGCAGCAATTTCATCAACCAAGGGGGGATGTGGGAGGTGGCATTACTAAGAGGGCAACAGCTTTCAGTGCTTGTAGAGTGGATATAGCTGCTGAGGGGACATGTTGACTCATGACAGGTCAGTGGGGAATTGCCAATGGGCAGTGTTCAGAGGTTATGTGACAAGAGGGGAGTGCATATGACAGGGGACAGACCTATTGCAGTATCTGAAGGGTGGTGGTGATGTTGCTGGCAGAGATGGGAGCATGTGATGGATGAAGGATGTAATGAGAGGTGTGATGTTAGGACACATGGCAGTGTTTTTGCCAAGGTGATGCCATGACTACAGAGAGAGATGTGTGACAAGTGACTGATGAAACTGAGGAAGGCTGCCTAGGATGTTCTGCAGCCTTAGGGAGTAGGGACTCCTTACACCTCCCAATGTGTGATGAGCAACTGATGAAACTGAGGAAGGCTGCCTAGGATGTTCTGCAGCCTTAGGGAGTAGGGACTCCCTACACCTCCTGGGGTCTTCAAATGCTGACCATCCTTGGTCAGGGGTATACAGCGATCAGGACAGAAATGGGATGACATCATACATGTGATGTGGCTGCACATGGATCAATGGAAGGGGGCACAGGGTTCTCAGTCACATGCTGTGGCAACAATGTCTCCATGTCAACAAAGACCACCAAAATGTACCAAACAAAATGCTGCTTCCCTCTTTTTCTAAGTCCCATTCACCACCACCCTCTTCAACAACACTCAATCACCTTCAGCCAATGCCATGTCTACTTCCCAGAACACATCTGCACACACTCCCCATTTTCTTCCCCCAAATGCCACATGAGAACTCATACCCAAGATGTGGGTGGCTGATATGAGAAAGCTAGAGGCTGTGATGAAGGAGATTCCAGATGAGTCTGCTGGAGAGGATGCAGAACATGAGTGGGTGGACCATTTTTATGAAGTGTCAGTAAGTTAGGGCTGCAATCTAGAGGGTAGCTCATAGGTGACAAGGGATGACAGGAACATATTGAGAAACTATGCCAGTTTGCCACTGACATCAGCATGAGCATCCCAGACTATGACGAGGACACCAAGACCACCATCAGTGAGGCATTCAAGCAGTTAATGGAGATCCAAGCCCAGTTTCCCCAATGCACATCAAAAGGCAAGGGCAAGGAAGTGCTGCCTGCGAGGACATCTCAGGAGGATCAGGAAGGGGTCTGGCACTTGAAGAGGCAAGTGGGAAGGGCAGCTGAGGGGAAGAGAGTCAAACCCAAGGTGTGTACAACTCATGATCCTTCCTTCCCATGTTTCTAATGCATTTGTCATTCTAAGCCAGTGTCCCCTGATGCTGAAGCTGGGAAGGAGCTGTCTGCTCCCATTGTGAGTGCATCAACACCTGTTGAGGTGATGTGTGGCATTGTTGAAATGGCTGTCAAAGTTACAGGTGGTGACCAAGAGCCATGTGGACTTTGCACTAGACTAGGGATCATGTGCATATGTGAGGAAGGCCAAGCTTGTGAGAGGTGCCACCAGGGGAAGAAAAAGTGTGATAAGGCCTACAAGACCAGTAAAAAGGTGAGTTACAATTCCACAACACCACGATAACAAATTCAAGAGGACATGCAGTGGAAAACCAGGAAGGTCCACCACTGTCAGCAGCATTGATGAGCAAGAGACTGAAGACCATGTCTGCTCCCCCTCTGACTCCCACCAGCCTCTCAGCATTGTTGTCAACATGAAAAACTCTCCCTTGAGTCTGACTTCTCATTAATCCAGATGAAGAAGTTTCTGTGCCAGTGACTGTCCCAGGACCACCTCCACCCTCTCCTGCTCCTCCTGTTCCATTGTTTCTCACTTCCAGTGCCCCTCCCATGCCTGCTCTCATGCCAGTACCTTCCAGAACTACAGAAGACCTGATCAAAGATGCAGCAACATTTTTTGCTAATCCCAGCGTCCTTTTGGACAAACAAGAGGCAGAAATGGCAGATGTCAAGATGCAAGAGGTCGACATTGACCTGACCACACTGCAGGGATCCCTGCACACATTGCCACCACCAAGGGGAGAGGTAGAAGACTCTGCATGGCCATTGAGGAGCACATGATGGGCATACAGAAGAGGCCAAAGAGCACTTGAGGAGTTGGATGCCATGATTGCTGGTTTTGAGGATTTGATCAAGTGCAGTGAGGACTCGCTGAGCTACCTGTACTCACAGATATCACAGGTTACTTCTGAGGTGGGGACTATGGCTGCAGTGATTCACAGTAGCAAGCAGCAGCTTCAGTCTCTGAAGGAGTGGCAGGAAAGGTACATAATAATGGGTCCTTAGCTAGACAGTTCCATCATCTGTGCCATAGCATAGAGAAATCACAGAGTGTGTTGGTCTTGCAGGTGGTCTACTGATCAGGAGTGAAACAGCTGAGCTGAAACAAAAACCTTGCCACACAAGTGGGTATAGTAAGGAGAAAAGTGTCTGTGAATGATTGGAACATTCATTGATAAGTAAGATGTCCATAAATGAGAAGGAGAGAGAGGAAGTAATGAGTGGTATCTGAGGAAGTGGCATTTCTATTGTCTTTCTTTGTAACACATTCTTGGTGGTATTCTTTAAAAGAGAGGCAGTGAGTAAGTCTATGAAACAGGTTGAAAGAATGAAAGGATTGATTTTGATGGTATATTTATTTCTATTTTTGATGGTGGACTTTTTGTTTCAAAGGTTGCATATAAGAAGATTGTCTGTTAAGTTAACAAAAGAAATGAAAGAAAGAAAAGAAGAAAAGAAACATGGTGGATAGGGTATAAGTTACTCATGTGACTTGTCCCTAAGGACACCAGTGAGCTCTGGGTCAGGAAGGGAGTCATCTTCAAGTTGATTGATGGTAGAGGTTTCAAGGCCAGTCAAGTGGGTGACCTCTATGTGAGACTTGTCATGAGGATAATAAGGAAACAGATGGAAGGCAGCATAGCAGAATTTTGAGATGGCACCATCAAGCTCTGCAAGAAGGTAAGATCCACCTTTAGTATGATGCACCACTACCATAGGACCTAGGTAGTGGGGTTTCATCTTTTGATCTAGCTCCTTCTTGATATGAGAGTTTCTGACAAGGACAAGTGAGCCAGGTTTGAAGTTGAAATCATGGATTGTGCACTCAAAATGGGATATGAAGTCTTTGGCAGAGGCAAAGCAGGCTTTCAGGACTTGTTCATGGACCAGTGCCAGGTCTTCTGGATGCTTCTGAAGTTGATGAGCATGGTTAGTGATGAGGTCAGTGGTTGAGTAAAAGTCTGCCTCAAAGGGGGAGAGGAATGTTGCCTCAGTGAAATTGAAAGGGAGCCTGGGATGGACACCATGAGCCATATAATAAGGGGAGAATCCAGTAGCTTTATGAATGGTGACTCTTTCAGCCCAGAACACAGATGGGGAAACCTCTGACCACCTTGATGCTTCTTCCTCACAACTCTTCACCATCACTTCTCTAACATCAAAATGCTGCCACTCTACCACTCTGTTTGCTTGCAAATTATAAGGCGAGATGCTGATATGATGAATGCCATAGGTCTTTGAGAGCCAGTCAAGAGCTAGAATGTAAGGTCCACCATTGTCAGTGACAATTTCCCCTATGGCTCCCCAACAACATGAGATCTGCTCAAAGAGGAACTTCCCTATGGACTTGCCAGTCTCTGACCATAACATAGCCCATTCTGGGTAGCTGGTGAGTGAGCAACATGCTTGAGTGATGTAATGATAACTGTTTGACTTTGGCATTATGAAGGTATTGACATAGGCTTTGTAGAATAGAGGTTTGGGGACAGTGATGATGGGGGGAATGTGGATGCAATCTAGGCAGCGAATCTGGCACTTGTGACACATCTTGATGTACCAATGTATGTCCTGTTCTAGCATAGGCCACCAGAAATGTATCAGTAAATGCATGTGGGTGGAGAAGATACCCTTGTGGCCCAACTCATCATGGGCTTGGTGAATAAGGCTGAGATGTTTATGAGGGCAAACTACAAGTTGGTGATGACCCTGGGGCTCTTTCCTCCAAAGTTCTCTGCCCTTGACAAAATATCTGGTCACAAGCTGGATGAGGCTCTCTAAATCCTTCTCTCCTATTCCATCTGGTGGTTTCTTCATCTCCAAGAACTCTTTCACCACCTCCAACCTCTCATCTCTCTGCTTTGCTTTCTCTGATCATGGAATCTCTATTTTGGCATTATCTGGCAGCATTTTGATGGCAGTAAAAATACTGATATCCTGAGGTAGGGGACTAGATAAGTGGTAGATGGACAGCAGAGATTCCAGATGAGGACATAGCACTCAAGACCTTGGCTCTCAATGATTCATGAGTTCCATTGCAAAAGCTCCACATTCATTGACCCAGTCCTCATATTCTTCTTCATCTACTTGGGGTCTTCATTGGATTTGGGCCTCCTAGACAGCCCATCTGGCACAGCATGTTTGGCAGCAGGTACATGCATGAGTTTGAAGTCAAAGAGAAGGATGCCAGCAATCCAGCAATTGATAGTGGCATTGGGCTGCAAGTCAGGGTGATTAATCATACCCTTGATATACCTCACATCCACCTCTACAACCAAGTTCTTTGTACTGAAGATATAAAGCCACACATTGTGTAGGGCTCAAAAAAGGCCAAAAAGTTCAAGCTTGGCTTGACTATAATGCTGCTGATGATCATTAAGTGTAATGGATCTGAAATGAGTGGGGTATCTCTTGCTATCTTCGTCCTCCTGCATGAGAATATAGCTGATGGTGATGTTAGAGGTGTCCACTGCAAGGATGACAGGTAAGGCAGAATTATAGTCAATAGTTTGAAGTGCTGGGGAGGAAATGATGGCTGAGCAGAGATAGTCCATGGCTGCATGGTGTTCATCTCTGAAATTGAAAGGGACATCTTTCTTGGTCAATTTGATGAGGGGACAGGCATGTCTGGTGAAGTCTTTGATGAAAATGTGGCAGTGCAAACAAAGACCTAGGAAGCCCCTGACTTCAGTGACATTGATGCAATAAGGCCAGTCTTTGATTTTTTGAACTTTGGCCTTGTCTGGGATCCTCCCCTCATATGATACCTTATGTCCAACAACCACAATAGATGGAGCAGTGATTACACATTTCTTGGTGGGGACTGTAGCACCAGCATGATGCAGATGATGAAGGACATGGTTGGTGTTCTGAAGGTGCTCTCAGATGAAGTAGCAAATCCCAGGGTTTTCAGGAATTGTCTCATAGGTGCCATTGGCATTTTGGCAGTGTGATTTTGGCCCTTTAATGGGGCAATTGTTGATGAAGGGGATAGTGACCTCAGGGATTTATTCCTTCAGGATCCAGCAGATGTCTCCATGGAAGATTTGGATGGCATTTGTGTAACCCATAGGGAGTTTCATGAGTCGAAGAGTGCCAATAGGGGTTTGGAACATAGTGAGGTCATGGTAATCATTGTGGATGGTCCTGTGGTCATACCCTACCATGAGATCTAGGATGCCATACACCAAGTGGCAAGCAAAGGCCTCTGCAATTGAGTCGACAAAAGGGGGAACTGCAGAATCCTGAATAGACATGGTGTTTAGTGGCTGCAAATCATGAACAACATGAAGGGATTTTCCATCTTTCTTGATGATGCAAAACCACTTGGATTGGTAGGAAGAGGTGGATGGTTCATAGACACTGGCAGTGACCTTCTCTTTAATTATGTTAATGACATCTTGAAAAATGGCAGGTGGGATGGGGATATTTCATTCAACCCAAGGCTTGTGAAGCAGAGTCAGAATTTTTAGAGGGGGGAACATGTCTTCATGAAACATTCCTCTTTCAGAGGTCTCCCAAGCAAATGCCACCTCATGGGTATGAATGAGCCATCAAACGAGGTCCAACTCCACTGGCCAAAGGAACTTTGCAGGGTCGAGATCGAGCTCTTCTGCTCATTGTGCCATGAATCTAGGACTGAGAATGAAAGGAGGGGGGTGGTATGGTAATAAGGTAGGTCTGTGAGAGGGTCACCAATCTCCTGATGCTCTACTCTGAACTCAACAGGCATCACAGTTGGGATAGGTTTCACCTTCTTTGCTACAGGTTTGTACTGCAAAACATGATAAATTGGGTCAAAACAAAGAGAGGATCATAGGACTGAAAGTGTCAGTGGAGAAATAGTAGTACTCATAGAAAACAGGAAAGGATCTTTTGAGGAAATGAAACTCAAGTTGAAAGGATCAAGAACAGGCATACTTGCAGTGTTATAGTCATATAAATAAGCCACAGTGGCATTTTCTTTAGAGTCTGTGGAAGAAGGTAAAATAAAATCTGAAGTCAAAGAGGGGGAGTCAGCAATGGAGAGAGAACACATGGATACTATTTCTTTCTGGTCTCTTCACACCTCTGGCAAGTCCTTGACTGACATTAAAAACCCTGTTTGCAATCTCTAAGTGACAGCAGCATTCTTGGCAAGCAAAATACTCTGCCTCATCTTCTGGGTTTATGAATCAAGGGTAGGGGTGTAGACAATGTCAAGGATGAGTTGGGACTAATAGTTGCCACCCAGAATTGGGGTCGCAGATTTCCAATTTCTTTAGATTGGTTAGTGGCTTCAAGAGTCATACACATGTCTGAATGAAGTGGAGTGCCTAAGGCTTCCCATAGCTCATGTCTAAGGGCTACCACCTGGCATCCACTGTCAAGGATGCACTCGACTTGGAGTTTATCCATCAAGATCCCATCTACAGCATGGAGAGGAGCCATAGCTAAGCCAATGCACTTCCCCTCAGTATCCTTCACAAGGTATTGCTCATAATGTGCCCATGCAGAGGATGACAAAAACTCCACTGCAGTTTTGAGGCTACCAATGGCTATCTTCTTCATCATGGCCATCTCTTTGATCTGTTTATGTATTTCTGGACTGACTGCTAGAAGATCTTGTGTTGAAACTTCAATCTTAGCACCTAATACTTGGGATACAAGCTGTTTAGTAGTGGCAGCTTTGTCAAAGCCACTCTGGTAATGAAACTGAGGGGTAGAGTTAGATTGGGCCTTCGTGTTAGATGCTTTGGTGGTGTTTGGCCTTGTCTGAGGGATGTTAGATGATGGCTGAGTGTTCAAGGCTGTGGTCAGTGTGGAGTTGTTGGCTAGGGGAGGGTTGGCAGGAGTGGCATTTTGAGGATGATGAGCAGGAATTTCTACACCATCAAAGCGAGCAGGTTTCTTCTTCTTGATGGCATTCTTAAGCTCCTCCACCTGAGCATAGGCTCTGGCCAAGGCATGCTTGTCTTCTTCATCGGCATTATCCTTGATCTCCTTGTCAACAAGGTAAGATGAGGGGTGAACCTCCACCTGAAATTCAGTGGTGTCTTCAGAGCCAAAGAACATGGTATTAATGAGGTGGGGAGGGGTATCATGCCTCAAGATGAAGAAGAGGTTCCTGGAGATTGAATAGACACCAGGTTAGCCAATGCCATTATAGACTCTTGAAGAGCCAAGAAGTTGTTGATCTTTTCCTTGAAATTCTGCCCTGCAGCAGATCTAGGAATGTCAGAGCCATCTTTCATGAAGACCCTACCACCAATGAGCATGCATTTCCCTTGGTGGACATATTCCTGGCACAATTCACACTCAGGAGTCCTATGACCATCAGTGCTGCCACAGAAGAAGCAGTGGGGATTGAAAGAGCAGTGGAATTGTTGGTCTTGAGACTGAGTCTGATGGGGGGCTGGCCCAGGATCAGCCACCTGGATGTACTCTCTCTTCAAGATGGTCAGCAGCACTGTCAGTTGGGAGTATGATTCTGGAAATAAGGCTGAGCTGTCAACCTGAGTGATGTTTCGATGGGCACCACTGAGAAGATAGGTCACATGCTTGTAGACATCATCAAATGGCCATGGTTTGTCAACATCATGGTCTAAGTCCTTGAGTTGGAGATGAGTAGCAAGGCAGTTATGCAATCCAGGTGGGAAAACTTCAAGGAACTTCTTGTTGACATAGTCATCAGGGAGTTTCTTCTTTTTGTTGATCAGGGCTATGATGCAGCAAAATTCATGGACATATTTGCCAAGGTCATTGAGGGATGACATGGGCTTTTGTACTTGGTGGTGTAGGAGGGTCTTGAGGTCGACTTTCATGTATTGATGACCTTTAACATTAGCACCAGGATAGAAACCAGTTACTTCATTAATAAAGTCCTCCCAGTCATTGCCTGTGGCAGAATCAAGGGACAACCAGAGCTCTGACTTGTTTCTGTCAGCATAATGAATGGCCCACTTTATTTTGACCTTGTCAACAGTGATACCTGCATCAGTGCAGATTTGATCAACATCCTTGAAGTAGGCACATATATCTTCAGTCTTTCCAGAGAACTTGGGGGCTTTGTTAGAGCCCCAGAGCAGCATTTCATGATGGTTAGTAGTGCTGGACATGATAATTGGTATTGAAGATGGAAGTGGGGTGGGGTTACAAAGCAGAGGCAGATTTCTGGATGGTATCAGTGGAAGAAGTTGGACAAGTGGCAAAATGAGACTCTGAGAGGGGATATATGAAGTTGATGGAAAGAGGATTTGTTCAGTGGTGAAGGCAGAAGCTGTTGAAGATGATGGGGATGATATGTCAGTAAGTGGTGATAATTCTTGGCAATCTGGCAGGGGTGCAAATGACTCATCAAGCTCAAAAGCACCTGGTATATCAACTGATGATGGCAAGTCAGGTTCTGGATGATGGAGGGAATCTGTTGGGAAAAACTCTGAATCTGGGGAACTAAGCTCTGGGATATCTTGGGTGTTAGCAGTGGGGACAAAAAGATCAGAAGATGATATTGAAAGATGATGGAAGGGCTCTAAGAGCTCTTCTAGTTCTGTTCAGTGGTGGGTAGGTCATAAAGGTCTCCTTTCCAGATCTACAGACCCCTCATGGTGGGCTCCAAAACAATGTGGGCAACTCTTCTTGCAAGAGTGCAAAGGGAATAGTAGGGAAAGCTGTAGGCAATGCCTAGGCTTGTCCCAAGGGGTGCTGAGTTGGAAGGAGATAGAAGAGGGGGCTAGAAGATGAGAGAGGATTTTTCTTGATGTTCAACAAAGTGTAGTGGCAGAAAACTCAAAAGTCCACCTTAGACTGTTGCAGAATGACTGCTGGGGAACTGGAGATACTTCTTGGAGGTGAAAAACTCGAAGGGCAGTGATTAAGGAATCTTGAACTTGTAGAAAGATGCTGTAGACTTTGTAGCAGGCTTATAGCAGATGAAGTGGTGTTTCTGGGGCAGGAGGGCTCGAGTAGGATGAATAGATGACAAGACAGGCTCTGGGGGACTCTGGGAACTTGAAAATACTCTGAAAAATGACTCTTGGGACTCAGGAAGACTCTTAGACATGCAGATGTTGACTCCAAAAGGTGGGTGGTCTATTTTTCTAAGTACATCAGACTTTTGTAGTGTAAGGACAGTGGTATCTAAGGTAAAATTTGGAACACATCAGATCTGTCATATGTCAAAAAGTGTCACATCTGTGACACATGTGCACTCCCTGGGCCTAAGTCCAAGTGCTTCTGGCTCAGTCCAGACCCTCAGGAGTCTGCTGTGGAACTCTGTTCCATTTCCATTCCATTTCTGTTCCATTTCCATTCTGTTTCTGTTTATAGTTTTGTTCCATTACTCCATTCCATTCTGTATTTAGAATAGTTTCTTTCTGCCACAGTATGTCTAACTCTTTTGGTACTTGTAGTCTAACCTTCAGACTTTCAGATTGTCCAATACTCCAGTACAGCCTGTAGGAATGTTGTCAATGTTCCATACTGCCCTCCAGAGTTTCAGTACCTGGACATTGCCTTGGAACATTCTCTGTAGTATATAAGCCTCTGTACATATGTTGTAGAACCTCAGTTTGAATATCAAATAAGATACTCATCAATCTCACTCTGCTCTGACTTCTGGAACTCTGCAAGTTCCAAGTGTACAAAGTTGTATGCTACTCCAACCCTCCAGACTTTGCCCCTCCATCTACCCCTGACCTCAGACTTCTTGGAGACCATTGAGAACCAGTCTTGACAAAAAGTAATAAAAGAAACATAAAGGCTGACATATTGACAATCACATGCACTGCAGTAACATAGATGGAAAGTAAAACAAACAGTGTCCAGAACACAAAGGTAAGTAAAGAAGAAAAGGTACAACTACATACTTGGGTTGGAAGGGAGTGCAGTGGGACTGGCAGCAATTTTGTTAACCAAGGGGGGATGTGGGAGGCAGCATTACTAAGAGGGTAACAGCTTTTGGTGCTTGTAGAATGGATATAGCTGCTGAGGGGACATGTCAACTCATGACAGGTCAGTGGGGAATTGCTGATGGGCAGTGTTCAGTGGTTACATGACAAGAGGGGAGTGCATATGACAGGGGACAGACCTATTGCAGTATCTGAAGGGTGGCAGCAATGTTGCTGGCAGAGACAGGAGCATGTGATGGATGAAGGATGTGATGAGAGGTGTGACATTAGGACACATGGTGGTGTTTTTGCTGAGGTGATGCTGTGACTACAGAGAGAGACATGCAACAAGCATCCAATGAAACTGAGGAAGGCCACCTAGGATGTTCTGCAGCCTTAGGGAGTAGGGACTCCCTACATCAGGTCACTTGCTCCCCCTTCGAGAGGCTATGGCTTTGAGTAGGTATCCCTCAGCCTACTGAGAGGTCTTGAGGCACCATGTTTGGCCTCGAAGATTCAGTTTTTGTTTCTTCTGCAGTTGCAAGGGGCACATTTGAGTGCAGTGTGGAGTTTTTGCTTCATATCTAGGCACAGGAAGGTGTGGGGTGGTTCGAGGTCATGTTGTACTACCTGTGGGTAAGGAGATCCCTCATGAGGCACTTGGGTGCACACTACAACCTTGTTTGGATTTCTGGGCCCTTGCTCATGGCCCAGGAGGGTTGCCTGCTTAGTTTCCATTCCCCCCTTCAAGTTTGGGATCAGTCCTGCCCCTCGCTGCTTCTCAAGTTCAACCTGAGATAACTCCAAGGCATCCTTTGAGCTCACAAACTACCCAGTCCCCCTCAAGACTCAAGTGGTCCCCTCCAAGCTACCTTTGAGCTCTCCCTGAGCTTCATTCCCCCTTCAAAGCACCCTTGAGTCACTTCAAACTGCACCCCCCCTTCAGCTGAGTAGTAGTTTTGTTTCTTTTATGTGGTTTGTTTTGTTTCCAGCTTGTATTTTCACATTTCTAGCTAGAGTTTTGTTTTCAAGGATGATACCCTTGCTTTGTTTTATGATACAGCTAAGTGCATGGTGACTGAGGACAGTCACTGTCTAAAGCCCCCCTTGGATGTAGGGAGAGTATACTCCCTACCAGGATGTTTCTTTTATTTTGTTGTTTTTACTTATGGTTTTAGTACTATACTTTTATTTTGCTTTTTACTTAGTGTTTTGAAGTAGTACACTCGCATTGCAGGCTTATGTAAGCCCATGCAAGTGCTTAGAAGTGCACAGTACATACTTAGAATAATAACAGATGAGCTACCCCAGACAAGAAGCTGGAAATAAGATGAAACAGACTCGGAATTTTAGTTCTCCCTCCCCAGACACTCAGTAGACATTATCTTGGGTTTTATTTGGGTTTCAGGGCACATTTTTCAGCCTTTTCTATACTCTTTGACTCTCCACCAGGCAACTCAAGCCTCCTGGGTCAAATTCACCCTTCTCTTCATATCTAGGAGACCCCTACTAGATCCCAGGGTCCTTTCACAACAATCTCTATATCACCACCCACAGACTTTCCTCAGAGCAGACAAGTGGATGTGGGTGGACTCTGCATATCCATCTCTTCCCTGGTGTGTTGTACCATTCAAGTGATCTCACATGCAAGCCATGTCCAACAGGCAAAAGGTATCCAATCAATATTTGTTTAGGGTAAGTGTCTAATGCATTTGGGAACCAAATTTACTGATAGATGATAGATCCATGTCCATTCCAAGCATTTCTATGGGTCACTTAAGGGTCATTTAGTCATTGTGGGAGATGAGGTTCCAAATTCAGAACCAGCATGATCTTGAGTTTGCAAGTATGTGGATGTGGTGCTGTCTAAGTTTGCACAACATGATCCTGGAAATTGAAGAAGATCTTGGTTTAGCAAGCTCAAATGACTTGTTTACGGAGGAGGCAGTGATGTGGGGAGTTCCCCTTGTTCATGAGTGGGATGATGATGGGGAAGATTTCATTGGGTTGCCAGGTCAAGCTTTCCATGCACAATTGATGGAATGTCTCTTCCATAGGCTCAACAACTTATCTGATACATAGCTAGAACAGTACATGCAGTAAAAAAACAATTTTGAAAGACAACACAATAACATGGACAGTATGATGATATGTGTGGATTAAGAGAAAATGGTTAGTTGCAATCATCACTGATGCATTGTGCCTCATTGGCATGGTCTCCCCCCAAGCTGGAATCCCTTACCACTGCGAGGCAATGAAGTTTAGCCTCTTCCAGACACAGCTCCAGCTCCAGTTGCTGTTGGAGATTGGCGGTTTTACCTTCGAGTTGACAGTGCACAGCCTTACATAATCGTACTCGTACATAGGTTGATTCTTTTTTTTCGAGTCACACCTCAGACTGTCTCTTTCGAGTCTGAGGTGATTATTCTTTTCTTTTTCGTGTTCCTACACTATTTACTGATAGCTTGTAGTCTCCCTCTCATAGGTTAGACTACAATAATACAGACTGTCTCTTTCGAGTCTGAGTCTCCCTCTCATAGATCTGGTTATCCTCACCTCAAAAGGTTATGAGCCCCGAGCTCTAACTCAAACACAACTTGAATATACATGGTACCACTACTAGTCACAAGAAATGTCATCGAACCCCATTCCTTCAGTTTCAACAGCAGGTCCGATGGGACCTAAGAAGACTGGACCATCTGCGAGCACAAGTGCATCAGCATCTGGAAGTGCCAAGTATACACAAGGCTCCAGCAGACTATACGACATAGCTGCTCTCGCAGACGATGGTTCAAATTATCAGATGTGGAAGTTTCGAATGCAAAAAGTCTTGGACGTTCAAGGTCTCTGGAACATAGTTGCTGGCATGGAGGTAAAACCTCTGAATGCAAACTCACATCCTGACAAACACGAGGAATGGCTAAACCGTGATAGAGAGGCAAGCACTCAAATAACCCTTACCCTGAAAGATGAACCTCTCAGTGGTGTCATGTATGCCACATCGGCAGCGGACACCTGGTCGAAGCTAAGTGAGCGGTACGAAGGGAAAGGAAAACAGAGCATAGCCTACCTTATTGGCAAACTGTTTCATGGGACTCTCTCTGACGATCAACCTATGGAGACCCAGTTGAACTCCATGCGTCAAAAAGCCCACATCCTCTCGTCTCTCGGACAACCACTCGACGACTCCCTAGTGGCCATAGCAATGGTCATTTCTCTCCCACAGTCCTACTCTACTCTTCAAACGATCCTCATGTCATCTAATGACAAGCTCACAGCTGAGACCGTCATAGCCCAAGTTCTCGTTGAAGAAAAATCTCGACAAACTTCAAAGTTGCACTCTGCTCTTGCTGCGAAAGTGAACACGAGCAAGAAGTCTAAGTCAGCTGACAAGAAGAAGAAAAAGTGCACCTACAAACCTTGTGGCAAGACAGGTCATGTCAAAAGCAACTGTTTCAAGAAGAAGGCAGATGAGGCTGCGAAGGGGACAGGCCAGTCCTCCTCGCAAGCTGACAAGGACAAGCCGAAGGAGAAAGTGGAATTGTCAGCTAAGATCATGCAAGTAGATACTGGAGAGGACTCACCCCTTCAACTCTTTATGGCAAACTCGAGCCTGAATCCGAATTCAAGTGAATGGATAGTTGACTCAGGAGCTTTGGCACATATGTGCTGTCAGCGTGCATGGTTTGTTTCATTCCAGAAACTGAACCCACCACAACCAGTCATAATAGGTGATGGAAGGTCCATACTCGCCACTGGAAAAGGCAGAGTCGAGGTCTCTATGCAGCTCTCGAATGGCACAGTGAGCTCCACTATTCTGTGCGATGTCTACTATGTCCCAGATCTCGACACCAATCTAGTGTCAGTATCTGCTCTAGCCTCCAAGGGCCTTCGTGTTACCTTCGAAGATAGGTCATGCACAGTTCATGCAGGTGACCGAGTAGTGGCTGTAGCCTACAAGCACAAAGCCCTGTACATCCTCGAAGCAAACACAATGTCTGGAACCCATTCTGCATATGTGGTCAGCTGTCCAAATGCCCTCGACCCCACTCAACCATTGACGGCACTCACCTCTCGTTCATCCACATCCAAAGCCTCATTGACTACCTGGCATCGACGTCTAGGGCATGCAAATATCAAAAGCATACTAAAGCTAGAAGAAAAGGACATGGTAGCTGGTATGGAAGTGACTGGATCGAAGGAACGAAGCTTGTCAGCCTGCAGTGCCTGTCTAAAAGGGAAACAACATCGAGAGCCAATCACGTCAAAGTCAGATGTGCAGAACCCCTCCGTACTGCATGGGACTCACTCGGATGTCTGTGGACCTATGGAGATGACGGCTCAAACAGGACATCGATACTTCGTCACATTCATTGATGGTCACTCTCACCATCTGGTAGTTTGGTTGATTAAAACCAAAGATGAAGTCCTCGGACTCACCAAGGAATACTTCGCTCGTGCAGAAGCTCAAACTGGACACAAGGCAAATTTTTTGCATAGTGATGGTGGTGGTGAATATGGCTCGAAAGACTTCGAAACCTATCTCAAGTCAAAGGGGATTCACCACGAAAAAACTAATGCCTACACACCTCAGGAAAACGGCGTAGCTGAACGCATGAACCGTACACTGGTCGAGTGTGCATGCGCCATGCTAAACGACGCCAGCCTACCCAACAAGTATTGGGGAGATGCAGTCCTACATGCTGTGCATATAATAAATCGCCTTCCTACAAGAGCACTCAACTCGAATACTACCCCACACAAAGCCTACACTGGGAACAAACCCTCTCTTTCCCACCTTCAAATTTTCGGCTGCACGGCACATGCCCATATCCCTGAGGAAAAACGTCAGAAACTTGGAGTTAAGTCCCTCGAGTGCACCTACCTTGGATTCTCGGAGAATAAAAAGGCCTATGTATGTGTGCATCGACCCACTGGAAGGATAATCGAGACAAGGGATGTCATCTTCGATGAGGGCAAAGAGGGAGAATGATCTCGTGTCCAAATCGATCTAGTAACCAAGGAGACGAAGGCATTAACACCCAAGGTGAATGCCCATACCCCTCGAGAGAAAACTCACCTGCAAGTCAAGATCGAGGAGTCTGATGACTCTGGAAATGGCTTGGATGTCGCAGATAACGAGCCTGGGGGCTGGGACATGCCAAATGAATCAATCGAGGGAGCAACGAGCTCACCAATGACTGAGGACGAAGCTCGATCAATGCCCGAGCCTGCTGAAGCTGTAAAAGCTGAAAGCATGTATAGTAGATCGAACCGTGTGCAGGAAAGAGAATCCATGCACCTAGAACGCTCTTGTCAAGCTCCTCGATCAAACGCCCGACCTCTCGAAACCTTACCTGGGCCTCCAGGCCCTTATCTGAATCCCATCCCCCCACCAGCCTTATGAAGGTCCTCACGAGCTAAACGCCAACCTGTGCAAGATGATGATCAGCGATTCTTCATAAATGCGTACCAAAGAGAGACCTTACCCGTCTCGAAGGTCATGGAGGGGAGAGATGTAGTGAGTGCGGCTGAAGATGCGGCTGTAGAGGGTGTGGATGCAGCGAGGCAAGACGGTGATGAAGTCAGTCAACAACAACAAACACAATCCACTTACCAAGCAAGCACGTCCTGCAACAATGAACCAACGACTTTCGCTGAGGCTATGAGACGCCCTGACAGTGATCAATGGTATGCTGCAATGGCCGAGGAGCTGAAAACGTTTGTAGACATCAGTCTGTATGAGGAGGTAGCGTGCCCACCCGGCCGCAAAGTCATAGACTCGAAATGGGTCTACAAGGTCAAACGAGGACCAACCAGAGAGATCGAGAGATACAAGGCTCGTCTCGTAGCAAAGGGGTTCACACAGGTGTACGGTGTCGACTACACTGATATGTTTGCACCCATAGCTAAGTTTTCAACCATTCGCATCCTTCTGGCACTAGCTGCAAAGCACGACTTCAAGATACATCAAATGGATGTGAAGTCTGCTTTCCTGAATGGAAAACTCGAGGAAGAAATCTATCTTCGACCTCCCCCTGGCTTCAGAAGCTCGGACAACACTGTCTGGCAGCTTCACCGTGCTCTCTACAGTTTGAAGCAAGCTCCGAAATCATGGTACACTCGCCTACGAGATGTGTTTGAATCTCTCGGGTTCACTCGTAGCAATGCTGACCATAGTCTATTCTTCAAAGTTGAGGATGGTATCCTAATCATCGTTGCTGTGTATGTGGATGACAAACTCATCCTTTCGAAGAGCTGCGAGGCTATTGAGCGCCTGAAGAAGAACCTAGCAGCTGAGTATTCGCTCACTGATCTAGGTGAAGCCTGATGGATCTTAGGGATGGAAATCATTCGTGATCAAGCGAAGGGGACTATAGAACTGTCCCAGAAATGCTATATAGAAATTATCCTCGAACGAATGGGGATGCAGGATGGTCGATCGGTTGCCACCCCCATCGAGCAGAATCTGAAGCTCGAAAAGTTGGCTGCACCCAAGTGTGACCTCAAACTCTATCAGAGTGGTCTCGGAGCACTGATGTACGCTATGTTAGTGACTCGACCTGACATTGCATATGCAGTGGGCATCTTAAGTCGACATGCATCATCTCCCGGTGACTCACATCTATCTTCATTAAAGCGAGTCTACCGATACCTCCGCAAGACTGCCAAAACATGTCTCGTGTACTCTAGGGAAATCAAAGGCCCGCTCGAAGGATACGCTGATGCTGATTGGGCTGCAGACATAAATGACCAAAGGTCAGTCACTGGATATGTGTTCATACTATCTGGTGGGGCTGTCTGTTGGTCTTCGAAGAAGCAGACATCCGTAGCTCTCTCAAGTACCGAAGCCGAGTACATGTCTGTCTCAGCTGCCTCCAAAGAAGTTATCTGGATCCGCACATTACTCCGTGAGCTCGACACAACCAAAACCTCGCTTCCCACTCCCCTATGTGTCGACAATCAATCCGCTATAGCTTTGACAAGCAATGCCATGTTTCATGATCGTATGAAACACATCGCTATTCGTCATCATTTCATTCGCGAGAAAGTCGAGGAAGGGGAAGTTGCAGTTGAGTATGTGCCTACCACGGAACAGGTTGCGGACATTCTCACCAAGGGCCTCTCACGTGAGAAGCACCTTTTGTTTTCTACTGGTATGGGACTTATTTTCTAAGGCTAGTCACACTGAGTGGGTGTGTTGGAGATTGGCAGTTTTACCTTCGAGTTGACAGTGCACAGCCTTACATAATCATACTTGTACATAGGTTGATTCTTTTTTTTCGAGTCACACCTCAGACTGTCTCTTTCGAGTCTGAGGTGATTATTCTTTTCTTTTTCGTGTTCCTACACTATTTACTGATAGCTTGTAGTCTCCCTCTCATAGGTTAGACTACAATAATACAGACTGTCTCTTTCGAGTCTGAGTCTCCCTCTCATAGATCCGGTTATCCTCACCTCAAAAGTTGCTTCGTCTTGAGCTTTGCCATCTCCTGCTCATGCTCCATATCCAACTTTTTGGTCTTGAACTCATGTTTGCACTGAGCATTGCTATTGCAAACTTTGAGTTCCTTCAAAATAATGTGTGCTTGGATCTTCAGACACTTAGTCATTGATTTTGCCTCAGCTGACTCTTGGATGTGATGAATGATTTTGCTAGATGATTCAGAGAGCTTTGAGGAAATCTCAGATGCAATGTCCCTAGGGCACTTGCATGCAGATGAGCTTGAGCTAGAAGCTACAGAGGGTGGGCAGAGTGCTCCAGAACTCACCTGAGAGGTGGGCTTGCCTTTTCCCTTGTCCTTACTACCACTGGCAATCCCACTGGCTTTCTGTGCATGTGACATGAGTGACTGCAACACATCAGTAGTGGAGAAGGTGTCAGAAGGCCCCAGCACATCAGGTGGGTGGGGTAATGGTGGGGTACTGGTCAATGAATCAAGAGGGGCAGGGGGGAACAGATGATCAGTAGCAGTGGCATCAGATTCACTGAGGACTTTGGGAGGCTCTTCTTCATTGGACATATCCATTGCTTCTTCCTCACCACCATCTCCTTCATGGCTACAAGATGGTTTACCAGCAGCCCATCCATCACCCATCATTGGGAACTGATTGCCAGTGCCTTTTGGCTTCTGAAAAAATGCTGCTGTGCTTCTGCAGCAAAATCTTGGCCAGGGTCAGCAGTGCTAAATACAGTGTTGTACAATGGGTTTGTATGCCAAAATCCATGCAGGTCTTCCCACCAGGGGAAGTTTAAAAGAATCTTGTATGTTGTTATTCAGTATACCTGTGGGACATGAAGCAGCTGATGACATACCCAGTAGCTTCTTTAAGTTGGGGTTTTCCTGAATCTCTGCAGCTGTGAGGCCAGCCCCAGTGGATCTGAGGCTCTTGTTGGCCTTGTTATATTTCTTGCAAAGCCTAAAGCAGCTGATTAGTAGCAATTTAAAATATAAATGCATGGGATGACACAGAAGGATGTATGTTTGGAAATGACTTTTGATGGGCTTGATGAACATAGCCAGGAACTGGTTATAAAGTTGCTTGATATTTAAGTCATGGTCATTCTTGAAAACAGTGTTAGCAACCTGCTGGTAGTAAGTGTCCTTTTGGGCACTCATTTGCTGGTGAGACCACCCCTCATTGACCACATCAAGATGAGAATCTGAGAATAATTTGATGTGGTGTCACACATCAAAGGTGTTTGGCAGTGTGCACATGGTCCTAAGTGATGAAGTGGCTAGTGAAGAGTGCTGCAGGAGTATCTCCCTAATGCAACAGAAGACTGCTGGCCATCAGCAGTCATCTGTTGCACAAGAGAAGACCCTCTGGGATGAAGGTGACAATAATAGGAGTGAAGATGTGGTAGGATTGCATTGAGAAGAGTGTCTTCTCACTGTTGAGGTGGAAAATTGTTTAAGTGCTGGTTGAAAAGTTTAAGCATGCATTTATGGCATTCTGGTTTTTTGAATATCTCCACCAGCTCACATGATATCAACACCATTCTGATGCTCTTGCATACCTCATTCCCACACCATCCTACCTGCCAAATTTGGAAGCAACCCTCGCACTCCATGATTTTCCACAGCATTTCTGCCAACAAACACCCATTTCACCTATCACATCAAAGATGGCTGCCTCAACAATGATCTCATCACTCAGATCCTTTACCAATGAGAATGGCTATGTGTACCTTGCAGGCATTCCTACTAGCTTCCATTCTGAAGCTTCCTGGCACATCCCATCCTCATCCACCCCCTCCCAGCTGGTCCATCTAGGACAGCAAGTTCTCCTTGTCAGTATGACATCTAGGAGGACATTCTTTGGACATCTCAGGTCTGTGATAAGGCTTGAGAGGTCTTATGTGGTTGTTTCTGTCATCCCAGTTGAAGAAGCCTATGGATTCTTCCTTCCCTTCTCCTGCACTGTCTTCCTGCCAATTTCATCTCTGGTTCTTTCAAAATTGTGATGGCTACAGTACTCCCTACTGTACTCTACCCTTCCAGATCACATACAGGACCAGATTGCAGCAAATGTCCCTCCTCTGGTAGGAGAAGATATCCCTCTGTCCTCCCCACTGCCTTCAGAAGCCTAGCTGATGGGAGGGAAACACTTGGTTGAGGAGAGAAAAAGGGGGGGGAGTGTGAAATCCTATGGCCCTGACACCCAATAGACCCCCAACAGTTGGTGACAGTGGCAGAAATTCTAGTTATTCCTTGTTTGGATGTGCAGAGCCCCCATCACTTCTAGATCATCACAGCCTCATTCCCTTCCTTGTACCATACAGTGACTCCTCTTGACATGCAGTGCAGTCCCTGGCATGTGACCAGTTTGCTCCTTTCACTGTTTTTGGTTTCTGACTTGCCATGACTTGTTCTTTCACTCATACTGTACCACTATGTCCCTTTTTGGTTTCTGCTTACTGGTTTCTTCATCATGCTTATAAAGGACATTAGTAATCACTTACAGTCATCACTGGGCACTTACCAATCCCTTACCAGTAGCTTACACAGTGTCATCCCTCATTTACATCTAGCTGTGCTGACAGTGAGTATATAGGTTCCCCTGTACCTAGACACAAAAACAGAGACCCAGACACCCATAACTTGAGATCATCTTCATCTCTCACCATCATCTGAAGCCTTCCTATCCATCCTATTCATTTTCTGAAGTCTTTCCAGTGGTTGAGGCTTGCCTGAAGATTCTATCCACTGAGTTGCTCATCATTATCTGTATCAGTTTGTCATATCCATGACACTTAGAGTAGGGATTACTGTCTAATGGACTATGTTTCTCAGTAGATACCTTCCTTTTCTAAAGGTTCACCCTCATTTGTACTAGAGCCTTTCCAGTAAAACTCTGGAAACTCCTGAAACTCCTGACTCTGGACCTCAGTAGTTACATATACTCCAGACATAGCCTTTTTAGTACTTTTGGTCTAGCCTTCAGACTTTCAGATTGTCCAATACTCTGGTACAGCCTGTAGGAATGTTGACAATGTTCTGTACTGCCCTCTGGAGTTTCATTACCCAGACATTGCCTCAGAATGTTCTCTCTAGTATATAAGACCTTGTACATACATTGTAGGACCTCAGCTGGAATATCAACTAGATCAGTCTCAAGTCAAACTCCTGTCTACTCTCAGCATACCCATGACTTGTCCAAGGGCACAGCACATAAGCTGAGGCCAATTGGGTGTTGCTCCCTCTGACTCCTCTGGACACTACCCTACCTCCACTACTCCAGAGTTTCTAGGGTTTCCCACACTCACTCTGGAGTTCCCACACTCCCCCAGGGGTTTTTCCAGAGTTTGCACCAACTCCTGTTTAGGATCCAGACCCCTCAGGATATGGTTCTGACACAGTTCTTCATCACTGTTGCATCTGCACCTCTCCTCTTCATCTCCCATCCCATCCCTTACCTGGTCCTGGTGCCAGTGTCTCAACAGGCCTACCTCAAAACCCTCCCCTGCACTCACCTTCTGAGAGCAGAGCTCCACTTCCTCCACTCCCTTCAATCTAGATTCTGCTGAGGCAAACCACTACTCTTTCTTGTGTCTGTGTGTTGGATTTTCAGCTGGTTCCACTACTGATCCACACCTTGACTCACAGTGGGTATCTGGGTAAGTCTTGCACCAACTGAGGAAGTGGGTAGTATGTGCACAAATATTGGGATCTTTATCATCCCACTGTATCATCATTCAGAGGGTGCTTCAGGATTTTCTGTGCCACCATGGCCATGGCTCTGACCCTGACCCCAACCATGGCCCTGACTGTGGGTAGACATCAGTGGAGAAGGTTGGTGGAGCTCTCCTTGAGCTATCAGCAGAGGAGGATCAGCCATAGGCAGGAGATATTTGCTACAGATCATGATAAAAGCTGGGGAGAGCCCAGCAGTTGAGTACTCACTTTGGAGTTTGAAATATGGCCACATGGCATGGTGACTTTGGTGAAGTTTTGCTAACCTACATTCTACTTTGAAATGCCCTATTGGTTGTTTTGGTCACAAAATCTTTGCATCAGGTTCATTGTAAAGCACCCATGCCATGATGCTTGTGTGCTTGATGAGGATATATGTCCTCCTCATGGCACTGCTCATGATATATGTGATTACCCCACACACTATGATGCACTTTATTATCCACATTATCATCTTTCATGTTTTGACACTGTGTCCAACTTTGCAACTGGTTATCAAATGCACTATTTATTCATACACAAGCATGTTTGTATTGTGACTTTAAATTCAATGGCATTGTTTTATACAATGGCATTGCTATCTACTTATCTCTCAGTGGTGTAAATGTTTCATGTGACATTCCATCTTTTGAGTGTTCTTCTTATACACACTGTGCTCTTATGGCTCATTTAAAAAGTCAAATTTCTTGTACCATCCCCCTGCAAAATGTCCTTGATAGGAGAGTGAATGAGCTTCCACAATGGCTGTTTTATTCTGATGACACTTACAAGAAAAACTTGCCCTTCTGCCTAATGATAGTCTCATTTCATGCATTTCTTGTATTGGTTCCATGTGGTTGAAATCACATAACAAAAGTAGTTATGTTGGTGAGATACTGTGGTGTCTTTTCCACAAATGCACTGAACTAATCAAACAATCCCCAGTTGCTCTACTTGATTTCTTGAAAAATGTCAAGTTGCTTCCTGGTTGTGCATGACATGTTCATGCCCTCATTTCCCAGCATTTTGAGCAACTATTTGGAAAAGAAGTGAGTGCCACTTTGAGATTGCCTCTGGATGCAGCATCATCTGATGTGTATGATTATGATACAAGCCCTTTGGGCTTGTGGCTGCTTTGCAGCCTGCCGGAACATGCTTCATCCCAGTTTGCTGACACAGGCTGCATCCCAGTTTGCTGTCACAGGCTGCATCCCAGCTCCAAGAGACAGGCTTCAACCCAACTTAGTATCCCTCATGGTGTGCAGTGATGACTTTGTACACATATATCTTTGACATCTATGGTATAGTATAGTACATTCATACACTGTTGCATCTATGGTATAGTATTACATTCATACATCCAGCCCTCTGAAAACTTCATTGAATACTACATTCATGGTTGTGTTTGTTTGCTGTCCTTGCCCACTGTGCAGCACCTTGATGTTCCTTGGGTGAGTACACCTGGAGAGAGCAACATATAGTTGCCCATGAGAGAATACAGGTGTCCTCAGGTCAAGGCCCACATGCTGCACTGTCTGACCTTGTGATTTGTTGATGGTCATTGCATAGGCCAGACAGATTGGGAATTGCAGACAGCACAGAGGTACTGGAAAGTCATCTGGGTTGGTATCCAAAGCCATGCAAGGTATCAGCACCACATCATTGGTGGCAGCTCCATCCCTTCCCTGCAGTACATGACACTCCAATATATGATGGGTAGATCTGACCAAGACCAGCTTAGTACCATTGTAGAGGCCATGGATGGGATCCAGGTTACAAAGAAGCATCAGGGGAGCACCAGGCTTTAACTCCAGCTCATGAAGAGGAAACCCTGATGGCTCAAATGTGTTCAGAACCTCCTTTGGAATGTACTCATACTGGTTGTCAGTGACAGAGTCTGCACTCCTGTACACAACCTTCTCTCCAGCAACTTTTCCCAGAATGGTAGCATTGATTTCATGGACTTCAGCATTCCTGGCAGATAGAATGGTGCAATCCAAGAAGTACTGGTCCTGTGGAGGCTGGTTGGGAGGAGGGTGTAGCAAGTCTGCATACATAGAATTGATCAGGGAGTCCAAGTCACCACCACAGGACATGTGCTGTGGAAGTTCTATCTCCCCATCTGTCACCCCAATGTGCAAGAGCTGCTGAGCCCACTGGTCACACTCAGGATCCCTTCCAAGTCACATATTTTGGTGGAGATGATGAACTTGAAGTCTGCCCCAGAGGTTGGAGTGACAAAGAGTAGCACCCACTATCTGCTCTCTAGATCCATGAGGAACAACAGGGAGGGTTTGCCTAAAGTCTCCCCCAAAGAGAGTGGTGACTCCTCCAAATGGCTGGCCTTCCTGCAGGAGATCTCTGAGGGTATGATCCACACACTCCACCACATGGTGATGCTGAGTTGGCACTTCATCCCAAATGATCAGAGCAGTTTCTTTGAGCAGCTGGTGGTTAAGGTCATCCTTCTTGATGTTGCAAGAGCTACCCTCATGACAGGGAATGGGGATCTTGAAGTGAGAATGTGCAGTGCGACCACCAGGGAGAAGGAGAGAGGCAAGGCCTGTAGATGCAACACAGAGGACAATCTTGTTGTGAGCATGAACTGAAGCAGTGATGAGTTTGGCCAGGTAAGTCTTCCCACACCCTCCTCCACTATGCACAAAGAATGAGCCCCCAGTTGCCTGCTCCACTGAAGCCATGACTGCATCATATAGTGCCCTCTGTTCCTCATTGAGGGTGGGTAGGCCTGCCTGCACAAAGTTATGCAGCACTTCCTGGTCATATGCTCTCTGCTCAGCAATGAGCCTATTTCCCTCATAAATTGCCCATTGCCTCTGTGGTCTAGGCATAGTAGGGAAGTCATCCATGGATCTCCCATTCCTCCTAAGATCTTCAGCAATGAGATGAAGGCCATAATCAAAGACCTGCTCCTCAGAAGGGTCTTCAATGTGAAGGTGGTGGATGAGATAGTGATGTAAGTCATCACAGAGGTTGGCCTTGGACTCTTCCCACAATACATGGGGGTCCACTGGATGACAGTGGACCAGGATGGTGACAAAGAGATGATGCAGTTGAAAGCCAGTATGAAAATGGGCAGCCTCCTGCAAACATTGCAACCACTCCCTATCATCCTGCAACAGAGCCAGAGCACAGCAAGCCTCCTTGAAATTCTGGTGGAGATGACCATTCACAGTGTGAAGATCTTCATAGGAAGTGGCACCTAAGAAATAGTGGTCAGCAAAAGTCATGGCAGAGATCTGTGGATGAGAGCATACACCTTTGACAGCAGTGAGCAACAGATGCAAATAAAAGCATTCACCAGCAGTGGGGGGAATGGCATACATCCTTCCAATGGCCTTGTACCTCTGATGGACCTTCCACTTCCTCTGAGGCTTCATCCACACAAAGTGCTTGGGGAAATCCTGGTAGAGGTGGTCTCTGGCTCCAGCAGCAATGAGCTCAGGATCTGCATTGGCCTTAAACCATCCAAGAAGAGGTGAATCCTTTGCATTCTCAATGACATCACCAAGCTGATCTTCAGGGTGGAATGCAACAACCTGGTGGTCAGGGAGATGAACAGGGAGACAGTATACAGCTGGCCACTCCTGATGCATGGGGAACTCAAAGATGTTATGGCAGGCTTCATTAGCAGAGATATATCTGGCATCCAGATAGGAGTGGACCTCATCACAACCCTGGGTCTGCAAGGTGGCATGGTCTGGACCCTTGTAGATGTACTTGTGGATGTACTTGACAGCCTTGATGGATCCACAGACCTCTAGATTGATGTGACAGTCAAACTCCACCAGCAATTCTTGAGGATGAGGGACCACATAGGTGTTGTCAAAGATGACACCACTCTTCTCTACAGTCCTTCCATTCTGAGGGCAAGCATACTCTGGATAGCCATCCTCCTTTATGAGAGTCCCATCTTGGAATGACTTTGGGAACTGCTTCTTGCAGACATTGTTCTCCAGACATCTCTCAGGACTACAGGGACCATGAAGCATGCACTTGCAGACAACCTCATGGAGCTGAGGATGGAGGGCAGGGTCTGGAATCTGAGCAGAGATAATAGCATCAATCTGCCCCACAGTCTGGATCTTGTCCTGGTCCTCAAGGAAGATGAGGAGATGCATGTGAGGGAGGCCATGCTTCTGATACTCAATGGTGTACACAAAGCCTGCCACAGCACCAAAGTAGCCATCATGAATCTTTTTCAGCAAGGCCTGCTGCTTGGCATGGAAAACCCTTGCCACCAGGTCAGGACAATCAACAGTTTTCTGCCCTAATTGAAGTAGACAACATCAGAATGAGGGAATGTACATATGAGCAAATCAAATTACACACCTGGCAACATGTTCTCTGTAATTTCAGGCCAGCTCCCATTTGCAGTCATGGTCAGGAAGAGGTCAGGCTTTCTGTACTCCCTGCAGATGGCAAGAGAATCCTGGAGGAGTTGTTGCATGTAACATACACTTCCCTTGTGAGAGGAAGGAAGGATTATCATGTGTCCAACATCTGCCATATCAGGTGGATGATCATCTGCCATCCTGTCCTGCAGCCCACCATACAGCTCAACCCTGAGTTTTTTCTGGTTGTTGGCAACCCAGGTGAGATTGGACTGGTCAATGGAAGCCCAGGCATCACAGACCAACTGCTGAAACAGTCTGCCACCATGGAAGAGATTGGCAGGCTCTACTTCTGGAGGGTGCATGTGAAGGTGATATGCATACCAGAGAAGCTGAGTCACTTTCTTGGCATGTAAATTTCTGCCCCCAGGATTATGCAGAGGAATGTTGAGGTGCCAGCCCTCCTCACCATGAGGAAACAGGAGAACATAATGCAAGCAGAGATAGGCAGGGTGAAGTTGGCTGATGTGTCACAAACCTCCACCTTGAAGTCTGGGAATGATATCCCTTTGGGCTCTAATCTCCTCAGATCCATCCCCTGGAACAACAGCAGCAATCTCCTCAACAGTTGGTAGGTTGTATCTTCTGCCATCAGTACCCTGCCTGAGTGTCAGACACATCCTCATATCAGTGTGCTCCTCTGGAGGTTTGTTCCTCATGATATCATGTGCCTGCTTGTACAAAGGGGCATATGGATGATTTTCCAAAAGGATGGTGTGCAGACTTAGCAAGATGGCAGGGTCCAGCTGTGGATTACAGTGAGTACATCTGTCTGTTGCCTCCTGAGGGTCATAGATGTAAAGCTGAGCATATGAGGGCTCCACCCCATCCTGTGGTAAAAGAGCCCCAATTAGGTGATGAAGGGCACCATGGACATGGAAGGACATTGGCCCAGATCCCTGAACAACCTGAGGTTCAGCATTGACACCCAAGGAGGTAAATGCAAGAGCAGCATTATATTGATGTATTTTCTCCATGAACCTTGGGTCCTCAAAGTGTGCCTGAAGACCTGGGGGACATCTTTGTACAGGAGGGAGATTGACCTGACCCTGAAGGCAACACATGCCAAAGCATGGCCTTGCATTGCTGGAATTGCTAAGCTTTTCTGCCATGAAATGTAGAGCATGGCAGTTTGGACATTGGATGTTCATGTGTCCAAGATAATGGGACTGAACAGGCTCAGCATATGGCCTGCCACCAGGTGGAACATGGTGTGGCAGTGGTGGATTAAGGGGGCCAGGAGGAGGAGGAGGAGGGTCAGGGTCTGCACCAGGGGGTCCAGGAGGAGGAGGGTCAGGATCTGCACCAGGGTATCCAGGAGGAGGGGGGGGAGGGCCAGGGTCTGCACCAGAGGGTCCAGGGGGGGGAGGAGGAGGGTCAGGTTCTGCACCAGGATTCTGCTCAGCAAGTCTTTGTTGACATCTTTCCTCATCCTCAGCATAGTGTTGCCCTGAAAGTCTTCCAAACTCATTCAATGCTTGGGACAGGTGCTGATGATGCTCCAACTCTCTCTGTTGCTGTGCCCTCTGCTGCTGCTCCTGAAAATGTATCTGCTGCTCCCTCTGCCTCTGCTGGTGTTGCTGTTGTAACTGCTGCTGCTGCACCTCCAACAACTGCAAGTCATGGAGCTGTCTCCTTTCCTCTCCCTGCCACTGCAACCATTGTTGGTGTCACTCCTCCACCTCAGCATGGTGATATGCAGCATCTGCAGTCCTCTGAAAAGGTGTAGGCACAGTTGGAGGAATAGTATTCTGTGTGCCCCTCTGTTGATGTCTCCTATGCCTCTCTTGGCATGCTGCATGATCCTGCTCAAAGTTCTGTTGGAGGGCTGCTGCATAATCTACACATGGCTGAACACCAGGAGCAGGAAGCTGGTAGTGGTGAGCTGGAGGGAATCCATGGGTAAGGGGGGCAGCAGGGTGCATGGGATAAGGTGGGGGATGAGGGAATTGAGGTGGAGGTGGAGGTTGAGGAGGCATAAGGTGCATGCAGTGGAAGTGTTGGACTTCATGGTGCTCAATAAGATGGCATGGCAGACCAGGGTATTGGGCAACAGGGACAGGTGGATGATGCTGAAATATCATCATTGATCAGCTTTGATGCTACACATCCATGGTTAATGAAAGTGCACATACCAAAAGTGCAGGAGGAAGGTTTGGTAAAGTGGGTACAGGAGTTTGGGGATAGTGACATTGAGGAGGGGAACCAAGAGTACACTGGTCATGCTCAGATTGGTGAGCAGCATTCCATGCTCACTGAGGAGATGTGGGAGGGGTAGCCCTGGTGTAATGTTGCATTTAAAAATGATCAGAAATATGGGAGAAAATAACCTACATGAAGGATGGGGGGTATGTGGGGTTGGTCTAGAAGGTGGGAGTCCAAGGGAAAGGTCCAAGTGAGAGGTCCAAGTGAAGGGTCCAAGCAAAGGGTCCAAGTGAAGGGTCCAAGCAAAGGGTCCAAGCAAAGGGTCCAAGCAAAGGGTCCAGTGAAAGGTCCAAGGGGGAAAGAGCAGCTGCAAAGTGGACAGTGCTTCACTGTCTGTAACTGACACTACTTTGCTGGAACTCAACATATGACAGAGCAAAAAGCACAAAAGTGCCCAAGACAAATTTTGATTGGTAACTGTAAGTGAGATTGCTCCCACTTAGCCTTAAAAAGGCCCCACCAATCACGTCTCTACTCTGTAGTGTTGACAGAGGTCCCAGCCTTACACAGGCCTCAGCAACCAGCAGACACACAGAGTTGAATCTGTGAAGCCAGGTAGTAGGGACTTGACAACACTTTGTCTTGGTCAACAGCATTTGCTCAGCCACCTACAATGCAGCAAGCAGCCACCTGCAAGGAACTGCTCAGGAACACCTAAAAAAACAAAAAAAGAACACCTGAAACAGGTAAAAGGGTCCCAATATACATGAGAATAGGCTTGTATCAGCAGGGGAATGTACCTCACCAGTCAAGTGGAAAATCCACTGTTGCCAAGGCCAGAAACAGTACACAGATGTGGTGAAAACTGGTTGATCTGTCCCAAGTGAGCACTTGTCTACCCTCTGACTGACACATTCAAGCTTTACATAGTACTATATTAGTGCTATATGAGTGCTATGTACTGTTTCTATGGAAGGGAGACTGCAAACAACTACAGGGAGGGGGTACAGAGAGATGGCAGATGGGGGGAAAGGAAGAAAGGAAGCATGCAGTTGCATGCAGTCACACACAGCAATCAACAAATGGAGTTTGAAACAGCTGAGTTTGAAAACACATGTGGTTTTGTGTAATAAGAATGGTTTACCAAAATAGCCAGAGTTAGCAACATAAGCACTGGGTGAGAGAAGTCATGCCCCTGTGCGACAGCATTCTCCCTTAATATTATGATTGTATGACTGCACATGTTACTCATTTGTTTCATTTGACTGGCCCCTCCCAACCTAGAATATTCCATGGAAACACATGTGCTCATGACATGAATGTCATCTCCACTGCTAAGGTTCTTCCATGAACACCCTGTGATGTGAATGGATTTCTCAGCATTGTATTTGCAGGCAGAAAGATAATTGATCCAAAGAATCTTGGTCCTATGTTTCAGGTGCATAAGGCAAAAGTTTGGTCATTCCTGCTTTGGCTCTGCACTCATAACCACCTTTATGCTCATATACTGCTTAATGCTGAGATCATGTCTCTCTACCCCAAAGATGGCACACTTCCCAGTGTGTGTGAGCACATAATACATGATTCTGAATCAAATCCTGCAACTTTGTTTGAAGAAGAGATGGCTGCCTTTGAGCCTCATCCAGCTGCTTCATTGTTTGAGGAACAGCCTGAATCTGACATGGGATGCATAGCTGATGATTCCAATCAAGAGTCTGATCTGGCAATAGTTACGGTGGAAAAAATGGGGGTATTGGATCCAGAGTGCAACAAAATCAGTGGGCACACATTCACTGCTTCTGCACTATGAAATTTATTTGTGAAAACCAGTGAGCTACTTGCTTCCACTGCATCTGGATTACCTGACCTCATTGTACATTGTGGATCTCAGCCTGTGAACAAATACAACAACTCTGATCTGCTACCTGGTATGTATCCACCATTGTTTCCTTTTGGCACTGGAGGGGAGGATCCATGTTGCCCAACCACAATCTCATTCCAACAGCAGGCAAAGTACTGTCTTCAACTTGCAGACCACTCCTTCTGGTATCACCATTCATTTGTATTTGTTGCATTGAATATTATACAACATTGACAGGCACATCTGAAAATGTACTTCACATGCAAGCAATCACAGTTTGTTAATATTGCTCAACAACTCACTCAGATTTTTCCACAGGTTCTGGAAAGTCTTGCCTCACATCTAGAATGAGAATGTAAGCAATCCAAGTTCACTTCAGAAGAGAATAACATGTTCAGTCTACTCAAGCATGTGAAAACTATTTCAGCCAAAATACCTGGTTCTGATGCCTCCAAAATTCATGTATGGAATGAGATTCACAGTTATTTTGGTTATTTCAGTTTGTCACATCTCTTTTTCACTTTTAATCCTTCACCTGCTCACAGTCCAATCTTTCAGGTAATGTTTGGTGATACCACCATTGATCTGTCCAAACATTATCCTTGAATTGTCCATGCACAGCAACATGCAACCTGATTGGCACAAGATCCCATAGCTTCTGCAGACTTTTTGGAGTTTTCTGTGTGAATGTGTTTCCAATATCTATTAGGATGGGATTACAGCAAGCATTGATCAACTGCTGACAGAGGTTTGTTTGGACATTTGCACACTTTTTATGGTACAACTGAGTATACCAAATGAGGATGTTTACATTGCCATTTTCTCCTGTGGTTGAAAGGTGGTATGAATCCCTCTGTACTCCATGTGAAACTACATGATGAGAAGTATCAAAATAAATTTTTTGCTTTCTTCAAAGATATCATCCATCACCATCTACCCAAGATAGAAGTTGCCTTGGATCTAAATTTTGATCCTCATGTTGAGTGCCCACCTGACATACCAAAAGTCCTGCAGAGCTCAAGCCCAGAAGACATCATCCACATGATGAATGACTGGGAGTCTGTGTTTGCTACTGAGGTCAAAAAGTGTGGTGAAGTGTTACAGTGACACCACTGCAGACTTGTCTGCCATAAGTATGGCAATGAGGATTGGTGTCACTTTCTGTTTCCACATGAAATTATAGAGGCATCTTTCTTTGACCCCACATCAAATTCTGCAGTGTTAATGTGTTGAGATGGTACTGTAAACTACTTTAATCCTTATATTCTTGTTTTTTTGTCATCACAATCATGATCTAAAGTGTATTTTGTCTGGAAAAAGTGCTAAGGCAGCTATGTTCTACATTTCTGACTATATAACAAAAATGGGCCTGAAAACATATGCAATGCTAACACTGTTGTCCTGGGCAGTTGCTCAAATGCCATCAGAGAAGTGTGGTTCTGCAGTAGATAGTGTGAAGTTGTTACTACACAAGTGTCTTTCACAATTCAATTGCCAGCAACAGATTCATGCACAACAGGCTGTGAGGTATGTTCAAGGGTATGATGACAGCATCTCGTCTCATAACACTGTTCCTATGTTAACATTGCTTTTGATTTCTCAGGTGAAGGATACCCTGCAATCACACACAAGTTCTTCAGGTACAGATTCTGTGGTGGAGTCAGATGAAGTTGAGAATGATGTTGAACAGTCATGTCTTCAAATAATGAATGATAAGGATGGTAATCTTGTTGAATCAAACCAGGTGTCAAATTACTTGCACCAAGCAGACACACTGTCAGATATGACATTTTTTGACTTCTGTCATTGCATTCACATACAACCAAAGAGTCGAAGCAAGAATGTAAAAAATATGCATGAAACATGTCTGGGTGTGTTTGTAAGACATATGCTGAAGCCTGCACATCCTCTTAGTGGCACTCATGAACTGATTGAACATTGGAATGAGGTGTGTGGTGAGGGCTCACAAGAATTGGTCCCTCACATCATTGGCATGTCTATCCCTCAATCTGTGAATATGTCTGAATGGGCATTGTTCACTCTTGCACATTTTAAACCATTCAGCAACTGACAATCCCCTCCTTGTTGAGGGTGATACAATAGAAGGGACATATGAAAAGTATCAGTTTTCACATAAAAGCATGAACATAATGGAGAATTGGGAAGCTATACATGAATGCAAAGATGAGCATGACACAGAATGACTTTGAAAACAGACTCAAAAAACTACCAGACCAAACACCTTGAATGTCAGTAGCAGGGAAAATGATGTCATGGATGAAGTTGCACTTCCACCTGCCAGGATGAAGGCAGAAGTAGACTTTCATTTTGCACAAGTGCTAAGCATTCTTGAACAGTCAGGGTGGTTGCAATCAAAGGCATTGCTGAGTCTGTCCCCTAATGGTAGTGTCTTGAAAACTGCAACACAAGATGGAGATATAAATAAGCTTGTATGCACAGAAAAGCTCCTCAAGGAATGGAAGGCAGAAATTAAAAACATGGAAAAGGTGATATCAGAATCTCAAAGAAATGCATTAAATCTGCTTTGCCAAAACACTTCTTCAGTTGATGTACCAGACACAGGACATTTTTCCAGCATCATGCATGAACCATCCCTGCCAAAAGATTGTCCTGACACTGAAATGTGCACTGTAAACAATGTCTCCAAAATAGACACACATACTCCCATGGATATCATGGATGATATTTGGAAGGGTGCTTCTTTGAATGAAAAACAATGGGATGCATTCCACATCATCTGTAAACATTTTATCAATAATCAAGTCTTGAAATTGATGTCTAAGCATGAACAGTTGATTATGCTAATGATGGGCCAGGTGGAACAGGTAAAACTCATGTTGTATGCACTGTTTGATCAGTTATGGCTCATTATGGATGCACACATATGATTCATTTTTTGGCACCAACTGGTTCAGCTGCATCCCTGATAGATGGTATGATGATACACAAGGGCCTTGGAATTAAGATCAAATGTAGCAACAAAGGAAAAGGAAACTGCACACCAGGTGAGAGCTGTGAAGATTATACCATGCTTGTTACCATACAAAATCATGTCCAACTCCATGAGGAATGGAAAAATGTGGAATACATGTACCTTGCTTTCTCTTCAGCTCTTAGTGGACATTGACCATGCTTTGTGCTTTGCAAAAGAAAAGCCACAGAGGAATTGTGATTGTGTTTGCAGGTGACTTCTATCAATATCTGCCAGTGGGAGGGTCACCACTGTATGCATGTCAGACAGAAGAAGGGATAAAGAAGCAACTGGGATGCCTAGCCTGGAAGACAGTCAACACTGTTGTTAGTTTGGAAGAACAACAATGCATGAAGGAAGATCCTAACTATGGCACCACAGTACAATGTCTCCACATCTGTCAATGCATTCATGATGATGTTGACCTCTTCAATTCTTGGGTCATCAAGTGTGCTGAATTTGAAGAAGGGATTGACATGAGTGATGGCAATAACTATGGTGCAGCTGCCATCATCCCAACCAATAATATCCATGAAGTACTGAATGAAAGGAAGGCTTCTATCAATTGCATGATTGCTAGAAAGGTGGATCAGAATAAGCTCATTACTTGTTCAGCATTGGATGTATGCAACACACAACAGTTCAACCTGACAGGGCATTGAAGGCTACTTGATCTTGATTCATCTGCTATCAAGAATGGGCAGTCCCTTCCTGGAGAAATCTCCCTCTTCAAAGGAATGCCTGTCATACTTCGAGTGTGAAATCTGTCCACAGAACTGGGAATCACAAATGGGTCACAGGGTATTGTCAGGAGAATATTTATGACAACTTGTCCACTTGGGTTTACATGTGCAACCTGTGTAATTGTAGAATTTCCTGACTCTTGGGTGTGATTGTCACACCTACCTGATAAATTTTTTCCTGTAGTCCCCATGTCATGGACTTTCACCACAATTATTGATCACAGTGATGGTACAAAGGGAAAATTTCATGTCACCCATCATCAGCTTGCTATTCAACACTGCAAGCATTTCACAATTTTTCTTCAGAAAACATGCTGAAAAAATTGAAGAAAGTGATACTCTTTTTTGACAGCTGTTTTCAAAGAGAAAAGGCAAAAATAATATTTTCTTTTCTTTGCATGACTTTCCACAAAACATTGATTGATGCTAATACCCATTAGCATAGAAGCTAATCAGCACTACCATCAATTCATTGTTTTGCACAGAAAAGACAAAGAAAACAAAATATTATATTTGCATTTTTTATGTGAACACAGCCCAAATAAAAGAGTATCTCTTCTTTCCATTTTTTCAGCATATTTTGGCAAGAAAAATTGTGAAATGCTTGCAGTGCAAGCAGCCTTTTGCTGTTATGGTCACTCTGCTCAGGGAAAAACTGTTCCTAAAGTACTTGTTGACTTGCAGATGGTGGATTCACAGCTTATGTGGCAGCCTCACATGCTCATACATGTGATGGACTTTGTTTGCTACAGAAGGTCAAAATTCAGGATCTCAATAAACCAATTCCAAATGATTGCTTGCTGAAACTCACCACCTTGCTGCAATCAAACACAATACTTATGTTTGACATGGCTTTCAAGTAGGCAGTGTGGTCAATGTGCCAGAACCTGAGGCCAAAAAGCCTGTGAAAGGAAGGGTAATTGCAGTCTTCAATGTGGCAGCTGTTGATGATTCTGAATGTGTTGCAAACAGCAAACCACAGGGATCAAGGAAAAGAAAAAGGGTTGAAGATGATAATGTTGTGCATGTCACTGCTGGATCTCCATCCCTAGATGAAAAATAAAACCACAAGCCCACATTAAAATGCACAAACTCTACTACTAGAAATAATGCACCAGAATTTCCATCTCAGTGCATGTCACAACTCCCTTCTTTGTCACTGAGTTCTGGATGCTGATGGTCATTGACTAATTGGCCATGTAGCTATGATACAGCATTCATGGTGCTTTTCTATATGTATTGGGCAGGAAGAAGTTTTTGTGATGCATGGATGGACAATGAGAATGAAACTATGACATTACTTGGTAACTGCTTTCACCATCTCATCTCTGATACATTGACTCTTTTTTCATCTGAACTTTTTGATAAATTTAGGGATGAATTCTGTGATATGCTCTCTGCACATGATCCCCACAATTTCCAATGGTACAGGAATGTTGGTGCTTCTGCAACTGCAATTCTAGATCATGTATTTCCTCTTTCCATGTGTTCTATTACCTGATGTTTATCCTGCTTGTCAGTGGGATGCATGACAAAAATTGATATGCCCATCAATATTTCCTTCCCCAGTGTTATTGTGTTGGTGTGCCCTGCAAATGATGAGGACATGGAAGCCACATACTCTTCAATTCAAATGTGGATAGATGCCTGGCTCTGTGAGCATCATGAGTACTACAGCCATCACACACTTCTCATGCTGCATGCTTCGCCTTCTGCACAGCTTCTCTGCACTTAGATTTCTTTCTCACTGCTGCACCTCCTGTCTTATTTTTTGAATGTGCCACTAATATTTCATGTTTAGTGAAGCTGCTTCCAACTATTTCTGTGCCACTTCAAGATGGGAAGGCAACATATCAACTGAGAGGAATAATATATATTGGAAGTTTCCATTATTGTGCTTGATTGCTTCCTGAAAATGCAATATGGTTTTATGATGGGTGTGAAAATTCAGAGCTCTGTGGCTTGATCTTTGTGATGCTTTCACAGATCTCTGTGAACTCCCTGGAAACATGGCAAATGCTTATGTGTATGGCTTACAGGACATTGTGCAGTGAAAAATGTGGTATGTCTCTATCCATCTGACTTGTTTGCATCTGTATGTATGCCACTGTGACTGACATTATTTAAACACCACTTCTTTGCTAGCAGCTCTCACTTCTTTACCATTATCTGAACTCCATTTCCTATCACCAACACTCTTGAAATATCAATTCAACCATGGCTGTTACTCATTCTCATGCTTGCACAACTGTGGGAGCTGATGTTCCCATTACTCCTCCATCTGCCAGCTGCCACCTGTACCATCCAATGGTGACAATTTGCCTCCTTTGCTTACAGCTTCCAATTCACCTGAACCATCCCCTAACCCTGTCAAGACTTCTCCCATGCATGCTGCACTCCTTTACAGTGTCACCAATCATTGTATCACTATGGAATCTATCTTTGTTGATTTCATGACAGAAAATAATCCTCATCCCTTGCATAATCTTATGCAGCACAATGCTGAATACTGGGTCATGAATGATGGCAATTTGTGGCATCTGAAGTTCATCACAAAGCTGGATATCACCAGTCCTTTCATGAAGTTGGGACCATATTTTAACTTGCAGAGTGGTGGCATACATGTGTTGCTGGCAGGAGCTTCATACATATACTAAACTGCACATGACTATAGATTGATATAGCTGCCTTGCAGAAGGCTAAGGCCCAAATTGAACTTCATCCTTTCAATGAAGATGATGCTGCTATGTACCCTGCTGAAGTGATCCAGAGTTCTCACATTACCATTGAGACTCTGTTAGCAATGTGTTCAGAGGTTGAACAAGCCCAGAATGCCAGTAAGTTTACAGACTGTATTAATAAATAGATACTGACCATCTATGCCCCTATCTTTGCCATGTCAGAAATACAGGCTGAAGATTGTCCTTCTGTCATGCTGTTCCTTAAGACACACATTTATAATGACAGCATTTCCATTGTTGTGCACACTGATGCATTATTTAAAGGTCTTCCCCATCCACAAAGTGCTGAAACACCTGTCATGGCCCATGCCAACATTGGCCATAAGTCATCCCAATCACTACTTTGTTTGTAAAGAATATAACCCACTGTGTAGAGTCAAAATTGTTGATGAGTCTGAGTATGGAACACCTGAAAAATTTGGACATTATATGCTGATTTTCATAATCTAGGCAAGGGGAAGGCACAAACAATGGCAACATTGCAACCATCTGCTCCTTGTCCCAAGAAATTGCCTGGTAATATCACAGTGTAATATTGCTAACAACCATGATGATGTTATGATACCATAGGATCATGCATCTGGCATTTTGATGACATGCCTGACCCTGGGTCCCATTATTGGAGTCTGCCAAATGGGCATAACTTGAATGATGTCACAGTCCAATCTCCTGATGTCTTCAATACTGATTGTACATTTATCCATGCCATGGAGTATGACACAAAATTGCATCATGAACATCCTGTCAAAGTTGATGTGATTTTGAGGTTGTACATATGAAGGTTCTTATTTGTGTTTATATACTTAACATGTATCATCAAAATAGATGTACTTTCAAGCCAAGCATCAAAGATGCCAATGGGTCTTGCATATATCAGCTCCTACTCCAGGGGATGAAATTGATGCCCTACACAGAATATGTTAAGAATTTCTTATGTCCAGCTCTCCCACAAGCTTCTGCTTCTCATTGCAAAGGCAAGAGAAAGGCCTCCAAGTCTCCTTGCAATCAATCTCCCTTGAAAAAACTGGTAGCTTTAAGTGAACTTGAAGATACTGTTGAGATAAGTGGTATTGGCTATCTGGGGGCAGTATGGGCTTATCATGATAAGCTTATCTATGATGTCATTCATGTGTACATGTATTGGTAGTTTGTAGATAATGCATGTGTATAAAGCCAGGGATGATAGAGACAAGGTCTCTATCAAATTATCCCTGATCTTGGCCTGTCTCTAGCAACACCCACTGAGCTGTCCCTGAGCTAACCATTTATTCTCAACAGATACTAACACTTATGTTGATGACATGTGATGCATTGATATTTGGTGTAAAATGATGGCCTACATATTTTTTGTTGTGAAAGAGCAGCATAAATACTTTTGCTAAAATTCCATCACTTACATGCATGTATGTTGATATTCTTGGACTGCCAGACTGGCAAATAGCATGTCTTTTGAGTCTTGAATTGGAAGGAGTTGGAGACTGGCACTTGCACCACTACTGATAGGAAGTATCAGCAGTGAAAGTATAACTTTGTATACTGACAAACCATAGAAACAGAGCCTGAATTTGAAGTATAAATTCATTTACAAAATGTAGTACTCAACTTCATGTAATACCTTTGAAATTTACATAGTACATGAAATTGAGTACTACATTTTTGTAAATGAATTTATACTTCGAATTTTGGCCCTGTTTCTATGGTTCATCAGTATACGAAGTTTCAATGGCCATATTTTTGATGCTGATACTTCCTATTTTGGACAACATTCACATGCAAGCAACACAACTGCCAATGTATCAAATTGTCACCAATATTCTTTGCACCAAAAATACTTCAAAATTGTGTCAGACACCCAGATGTCAGATTAAACTTAGGATTTCTTGTTCATATTTCCTACTACATTTACTCCCAGTTCACATTCTGCTTGCTGCATTGTGACAGAGGTGATTCAATCTCCATCAGTCTGAGATTATGGCTGTTTACAAAAAGGTTGACAGTAATGGGTGTGATGTAGACTAGTTAGGAAATAATATGAAAAATCCTTATGATGTGGATCTCAACTGCCATGTATCACAAAATCTTGCCTGACATCAAGGTTTCAGTGATGCATCTATATGAATGTAACCTGCTTTCTCTTGACAACATATGCAACTGTGTTGGATTCTCTCCAAGAACATTTTGGCATACTTTGAAGCTTTGGCAAGATACCAGTGATGTAGTCAAGCAAACTTGCAGTCTTCCAGGATGTCTTCATATCCTTCACTTTGATGATGTGAGCTACCTCATCTGACTTGTCAATCACTGCCCTACTTGGTTCCTCAACAAACTTCTCTGCCTACTGGACACCAATAGATTTATCACTGCTCACTACACTACCATCCACTGGGAGCTCATCCAGTCTGGAATTTCACTCAAGAAGCTGAGGAAGATAGCCAAGGAATGGGACAAGGACTGGCATGCAGAGTTTGTGAGGCACATGTCACAGTACAGCATGGAAGAGATTGGCTTTATTGACAAGACCTCAAAGGATGAGAGGATGACATTTAGACAGAATGGCTGCTCAGCAAAGGGGATGCATGTCCAGAGGAAGGGTGTTTTTGTTTGGGGCCATCCCCTCCCAGCTGTTAGCCTGCTCACACTGGATGGTATGGCAGCTTGTAGTGTCATTGAAGGATCTTTCACCTCCATGAAGTTTGCCCATTTCCTTGAATATGACATGGTATGTATTTCCCTTTGCCCATTGACAATCATAGCATTAGCATTTTTTCAGCTGCTGTTGTGTTCACCATACCCAGGGCTGCTTTCTGTCCTCATGGTGGACAATGCATGCATCCATCATAATGAAGAAGTTGAGGAACTCATTCAAAATGCATGTCAGTCTTTTTTTCAGTTTGGGAATTGTGTTTACATGGTTGTAGGTGTTTGCCTTGAGTATCTCCCCCCATATTCCCCTAATTCAAACCCCATTGAGGAAGCATTCTCCCAGATCAAAGCATTTATCTGCTGCAATGAAGATGTCATGATGTTTGGAGATGGAATTGTCTTTGATATGTACACAGCCATGAGTATTGTTGCACCTGCAGATGCTGCAGGTTACTTCACACATGGAGGTTACTAGTACTTCTGAAACATGCAATTTACATTCTTGTTCAAAATCTTCTCTAGATTGCCTGTAATTCTAGCTAGTCAGGCTTTGCAATCAATTCATCCTTTGTCTTGAAACACATCTCATTCACACTGAGTACCACACTGTAGGATAACTAGCTACTCATCCATAGCAGTAGTTACTTGCTTGAAATCCACTGCCTTACTGCATCCTTCATTGCCACAATTTCCCCATGTTTGAATCCCATTTCTCTGAGTTTGGAAACACATATGTAGCTGATTGTATTTGAGCTGGTATACCTGTTATCATCTAACTTCTTGTGAATGTTCTCACTGAGGGAATATGTCACACAGAACTTGCTAAGTGAGAGGCATGGTCCCAGCATAGCTGACTTGGCAAGTAGCAAATCAGCTGAAGTGGCTGAAGAGATTGATCACACAGGAGAAACTGGCTTAGCAGTGGGTGGATGTAAGGTGTTGAATAATTTGGGCAGCAAGTTGAAGTTGATGATTGGAGCAGTTGATATGGCTTGACTACATTCTGCCATATGCCATTGGAGGAGAGGTGCACTGTTGATGGCTTGACCTACATGGAAGTCATTGAACTTCACATGGTTTGGTGGCCTCTCCAAGTCTGTGAACTGGAGACCACATTGCTACATTCATGTAGTTTCAAGTAAGTACACCCAACATAGTGAAATGAATCATTACCCATGCTGCTGCCCAAATCACAAGGTGGTTGTGGCTCAGAGCAAAGTGTTCTGGGCTCTCTGGGTGAATGAAGCAGTGCATGGCACCACTTGTGCATGCTACCTTTGAACATTCCCAATGGTTGCATAACAACTTGATCTTCTCCTCAATGTCTTTATTCAGCATCATCTCCTTGCTCTTCTTGCTATCCTTGGACTTCTTCTGTACATACAAGATGTCAGTGCTGTATCATACTCATTGTACATTGCTGTACCATGCTTTTCTTCTTTACACAATTTGCATGTCTGCTAGTATCACTGTCAGAATTTGATGAATTGTTGGATGTGTTGTGTTCAGTTCCAGAGTCACTTTTATTGCCCTTCTGCATGCAAAGATCATGCATATACCCATTGGAACAATCAGTGGTACTCACATTGGCAACCCTTGCTTCAATCTTGACATTTACTGTGGGCTCCTTCATCTTCAAGGCATGTGTGATAAGAAATTTGTAGTTGTTGTCCATCTGTAGCTGCATCTGGGATGATTGTTGGCATGGAATGTTCCATGTAAAGTTGTAGTTGCTGAAGTTGATGAGCTTTGGTTGCAGGGTCTGCATGATCTTCATTAGAAGTTTCACCTTGACTGTGTCCCATTCAAATTCAGGTTTCAGCTGTAAAAACATGTTGCTGGCCTTCCATTGTTTCACAGTTTTCTTCATCTCTGCTTCAGAAAAAAGGGCAAGGTACATAGTAAGTGACACTGGTTGGCTTAGGTGGTTCTTGAGGCTCTGGGGCTGCAAATCAATCTGCACTGTAGTTATATGTCAGAGTAATAGTACCATGATGAACCTTCTTTACCCACTGACAATGTTTTCTTTGATGGTTGGCCCCTCTTCTTCAGGATGGTAGGCAGTGGAGGCAGAGGTGCTTCACCTGCCTAAGGAGCTGCATCATGATCAGGATCCTGTGGATGATTGTCATCAGAGAATTTGTCAGTAAAGATTGATGTTGACATTGCAGTAGTGCATATGCATATATGCTGAAGCAAAGCAGGTGCATGTGGCACAACTGGTATTTCCTAATTATTCCTAACTAGTCTATGTCACATGGATTACTGTCAACCTTTTTGCAAACAGCTGTAAATATGGTTGCTTACTAACAGCATTGATAATCACTTGTGTGGCATGGACTATCATTTACCTGAAGTTTGGCAGCACATCCACCATCTCATGGCATTGATCATCAGCCTCATAGCATGTGTGGCTGCAGTTATTATTCAGCCTCTAGAGCCTCTGGAGCATCAAAGAAAGGCCCTGGAACTGTACCATACCTTGGCCCTCTCTGGTGAGGGGTGGGTGATTGAGCTTCTTGTGGGGCACCAAGACCAGATTTACAGTGAGCTAGGAATGTATGCACCCATCTTTGCAGAGCTCAGAGGTGACTTGCATGCCCAGGGTCATGGAAACTCAAAGTTCATCCTGCTTGGGGAACAAGTGGCTATTTTTTTTTGTACATGTCTGTCACCAGATTAACTATTCACCATGTCAGCAAACAGTTTCAACATTCAAATGTGACAATTTCCTGGTATGTTTTCCATCTTACTGAAACTTCTTCTCCTGAACTTTTACAGGTACTTTCATAAAATGCTTCTGACATTCTCCTCCCTGCTGTTTTATACCCAATACATCCATCTCCTAGACAATGATAAAGTCCACAGTCATATTCAGAATAATCCCTGATTCTGGCCTTTTTTAGGGGAGTTATCAGGCCTTGGATGGCAGCCACATCCATGCAGCACCCAGGGCTCTTGAATGTGGTGCTTATTGCAACCACAAGGGTTTTATGTTGCAAAATTGTCTGTTCACATGCAATTTTGACCTACTCTTTACCTACACATTGACTGGGTGGGAAGGTTTGGCCACAGATGCACATATCTACCAGGATGCATGTACTAAGAGTCTCCACATTCCTCCAGGGAAGTATTTTCTTGCCAACACTGGTTTCCCTCTGTGATCCAAACTTCTTGTTCCCTACTGGAATGTCCAATATCACCTTGCTGAGTGGAGACATGCACATCAAAGGTAAGCAAAACACCTTAATTAGAGCTTTCTGTCTGATAAAGTTAATAGACCAACTAATAAAGAAGAGCTGTTCAATCTGTGACATGCCTCTGTGTGAAACACCATCAAACAGATTTTTGGTGTGCTCAAATGATGATTCTGCATCCTACTTCTCACACCCAAATATGACCTGGCAATACAGGCTCACATTCCAAGCATGCTATGTGCAATTCATAATTTCATCTCTTATGATCCTACTGAGGGTCCAATCCCAGGGAGTGACTTGATGGCTGCTGGTGGTGGTGCAGTTGATGATCCAATTGGAGCTGAGTGGTTAGAGGTAAGTCATGATGATCCAGATGATGAGGCCAGTGCAATGCAAGACCACATTGCAAGTGTGATGTGGGACAATTACCAGGGTATCCTCATGGAGGGTAACTATGGCCATTGGAGCAGAGAGGGGCTGAGGGGCCGAGAGGAGCAGGCAGGGTCACGTGACCGCGTGCCAGGTGGCGTGGGAAGTAGCACCAGAGTGACATGACAGTGTAAGCTAGAGGCGGGAGATAACAAGAGAGACAAGGAAGGCACAGTCTGGCTCTTCCATCTGGTGACGAGAAGGGAACCCGAACCCTAAGGAGACAGGTGACTACAGACCCAATTCCACTGCACGCAATAGCAGCACTCAGAGGCATCGGGCAACGGAACCAAAGTGAAGAGAGCGAACCAACGTCAGAAAGTAGCATTTCAGAATCATCAGTATCAGACGAGGGCACAGTGGCACGGGGAATCTCTCGAAGGGAACAGGAGGATTCAGGCATAACGGAGCCAGACAGTCAGCAGGAGGATAGAGGAGGCACCCCCCAGTTCAGACTAAGACCAGCTATCTTCGTAACGCTGACCACAACGTACACGTATAGACCGTATAATACGCGACCAGCAACGCCCCCATCACCCACCCCCAAAGCGAGTCAGAAAGGCAGGCATCGCAGGTCGACAATAGGACGAACACCGGCACCAACTCAGAGCTCACCGTCAGCTAACACGATCCAAAGAACCATGACGGACGCAGCAAAAATCATACCCCTGTTCCATGGGGACTATGGCAACAAAGAGGAGCCAACGGAGTGGTTTGCGCAGTTCCAACTCTCAGTACCAGATTCGTGGTCAGAAACCAGAAAAATAGACAGGTTTGGGCTCCAGTTAGCGCCAGGAAGTTATGCAGACGACTGGTTCGAAGACCTACCGTCAGAGGACAAAAAGGACATGGCAGCACTAAAGGCTGCATTCATGAAAAGGTGGCCACCAACACGATGCCCCAAGCTGACGAGGGTACAACAGAGGGAACGGATCAAAGACCAGGTGCTGAGGGAAGAGGAGGTAGGAGAGTGGGTAGAAGAAGGACGAGCGGGAGACTATGGACACGTACTTTGGGCAGAGCGGGTGAAGAGGCTGGCGCTCAGCATGGGAGATACAGGAGGAACGCTAGTGGTATGCGCGGTGGAAGGAGCCCCACAAATCCTCAGAGATGAATTAGGCGAGGACTACTCGAGTTGGGAGGAATTCGTAGCAGCGGTGCGGAGTGTCAAGGTAGACAAGCTGAGGAGGAACAAAGAGCGGCAGAGCAAGGAATGAGCAAGGGACCAGACCTTGAACATGTTGCTGCAGCAGCAGATGGCGAACATGAGTATTCGAGCAACGAACATCGGCACACGAGGACCCGTGCGCACAATGCTCATGCCACAACAGCAGGGACAGTTCGCCACCCCCCCAACCCAAACGTTCGCCATGCAGGGACCGAGCCTCGCCGGCACAACAGTGACATACACAAGAGGTGCAATAGCGCAGCGGCCACCACTCACGAGGGCACAGATACTGGAGAAAGCGAGTTCACTACCTCGAAGGCTGGACATGGATGCAGGCAGGCGCCAGTACGAAGCAGACATCGAAGCATGGCACAAAACGTATGGCTATGACATCCTGCCATCGCTCGAGAGACCATACCCACTAAAACCAGGAATGGCGGCAGCAGGGGCAGGAGAGTGCTTTAGCTGTGGGTTAGTCACGGACCCACTGCACGTGGGGAACACATGCACAGCAAAGGAAACGCTCAAACCTCATGAGACGCGCTGGAGGCAGTTGGTAGCCGCCATGTTGAGAAGAACAATGCAACTTAGGATGGCAACGGCGCCGGTAAATTACGCGTGGCCAACAGCGCAAGCAACCGTGCAGCCACGCCAAGCTGCAACAATGGTACATGCAGTAACTCCATGGGATGCATGGCAGGCAGAGGAGCACCAGAGCGAGTACGAGAACGCATGGGGATGGACAGAGGAGGAAAACGATCTGGGACTGCAGATAACAGCGGATCAGCTGTAGTCCCGAGAACCAATCTGCCTGAAAGTGTCCCAGCGGAAAGGAAAGCAGAGGAGCAAGTGGGGAATGGGGATAACAGTAACTTAGAGAGTCACAGGAATACAGTCACTGATGTCTACCAGTTGGATGCGAAGGGTAAACCGATCAGCGCACACAAAAGCAGCCCCTTCCTAGCGGTGCCGAGCCTAGAGGGCCCACAAGGGGAATGCATAAGGTTCCTAGCATTGGTCGACAGCGGAGCAATGATAAACGCGATTGACTGGGAAGCATACCAAAGGGTAGCACGGAGACTGAACGACTTAACACCATCCACGCAGATGCTAAGAATGGCAGATGGGTCACTGATACCATCGAAGGGAACGTGGTCAGGCATGGTGCGATGGGGACCGGTGTCACTCGAAACATCTTTCGAAGTCTTCCCAAGCGGCAGGTCGTGGAAAATGCTAGCAGGAAAACCACTGTTGGACAAGGCGAAAGCAGTACACGACTACGGAACAGACTCAATCTGGCTACCGAGTCAAGATGGACAGCACGAAATCGTGAACTACGCAAAGAGAACGATACCGGCGTCAGTCCTGCCAACATGAGTACCGGGCCCAAGAGGAGGGAAAGAGGTGGACCAAGGGAGCGAAGGGGAACAAGCGCAAAAGAGAGAGGAGGAAACAGAGAGGGGAGATGAGGACCACGCGGGGGTAAGAGCGGTGGCAGTGGAGGAAGAAGCAAGCGAAGAGGACGAGGGACGACTAGCAGAAATGAAGATAGGCGCAGAAGAGAACGGCGAAGGAATATTCACCAGACTCACGGAGAAAGGCCCGTTCTATCCCCCCAGGGTAAGAAGGGTGGTGGCCATGGTTGAATACGGAGATCTAGCGCCGAATGAACTCAAGCAGGTGCAAGACCTGGTAGCGGAGTTTGCAGACACATTCGTGCTATCAGTACGGGAGGTGAAGCCGGTAGACTTCATTAAGTTCAGGCTGAATATACCGGAGGGTGCCAAGTTTCCATTAAAGGTACATCAGAAGCCGTTGACGCAAGCGCAAAGGGAATGGTACCTGCCAGTACTCGATGAGTTCAACGAGGCAGGAATATTGTGCGACATATGGGCGGACGAAGTCAAAGCGGTACACCCAACGGTGTTAGCGCAGAAGGCACATGGCACCCCAGGCTTAACGATGGATGAGATCAGGTGGATTGTCGAGGAGCAGTGCATGCTAAATGGAGGGGAGCAAAGCTTAGACCCCCCACAAAAGCCAATGCAAACCATGGTGGACCGACCTCAGGAGGGCAAACCCAAATGGCGAGTCTGCCAGAACTTCGGAGAGCTCAACAAGATAACGATGGTAGCGCCGATGCTGCAGGGAGATATCAAAGCAAAACAGCAGCGACTAGCAGGGCACGAATATGTCTGCATAATAGACTTGGCGTCAGGCTTCTATGCGATAAAAGTTGAGGAACAAGACCAGCCATACCTGTGCATATACACGGAGGGACGAGGGTTCCAATGTTACCAACGAATGCCAATGGGTCTCCTGGGAGTGCCAGCATGCTTCTCGGATATGACGAATGCGGCGCTCAGGGATATCGCAATAGAGTTGGGGCTCGAAACATTCGTAGACGACAACGGTATGGCGGGAGATATGTTCACGGAGTTGCTACAGAGAGTGCGCAAATTCCTGATGAGGTGCAGGGAAAGGGATCTGTCCCTATCGCCAGCGAAGACAAAGCTGTTCTTCAAAGAAGTCGTCTTCAGAGGAGTAAGGGTCGGGAAAAGTGGCATCAAACCGGACATAGCCAAGCTCGAAGTCATAGCTAAGTGGAAGGTACCAACCACACTGCTAGAATTGATGCAGTTTTTAGGCCTAACGGGTTACTTCCGAACGTTGATCAGAGATTATGCAAGAATAGCAGCGCCACTGACGGACTTGCAAAGGAACCTAGATCTCCCGGACCCAACGGTAAAGGCAGGGAAGAAATGATACTGCCAGTACCTGAGGGATAGGTTGTTAGACAAGTATTGGTCACGAAAGCACATGAAAGCGTTCTTACAGCTGAAACAGATGCTAGTAACAGAACCGGTACTACGAGCGCCCAAATTCAATGGCACGCCATTCATCCTCACAACGGACGGCTGCAAGGAGGGGTTCGGAGCAGTGCTGTCACAACGGTTCACCACAGTGCAACCAGGTGGAGAAGAAAAGATAACGGTACACCCGGTGGGGTTTGCGTCAAAAAGGACGTCACTGGCAGAAGAGAGATACAAACCGTACATCTTAGAATTCGCAGCGCTCAAGTTCGGGTTCAACCACTTCAGCGACACGATATGGGGGTTCCCGGTGGAGATCGAGATGGACTGCATAGCCCTAAGGGACATGCTGTGTAGCGAGCGATTGTCCACAGTGCACGCACGGTGGAGGGACGGCATATCAGCGTATCAGATCGTAGCAGTACGCCACAGACCAGGGAAAACCAATGCAGTGGCGGATGCACTGAGCCGCATGTATACGGGACAACCGAAAGAGCCAGGAGACGGCAGCACTTGGGCAGTCAGTGAAGATTGGGAAGCGACAAGGGGCGTCGTAAACGACTTGTTCACGATAAGCCAGGAACCTACCATAAGCCAATTGCAGCAAAGGTTTACTGACGAACCGTTGTTCTTAGAGGTCGTTGAGGCTATCACCAAACTGGACAAAAACGACACGAGCAGGGAGCAAAGACGAGCAAGACACAGGGCAGAAGGCTACCGCATCAAGGACGGAAAGTTATGGCGGCTAGCATCCACCAAGTCTCTTCGAGCGAGACCGGAGCTCGAATGTGTAATGCAAGAAGAGGCAGTGGAACTGGCATCAAAGGAACACCAGAGTAACGGACATTGGGGTAGGGATCTAGTAAAACTACAGCTGATGGACAGAATTTACAGCCCGAGACTCGACCTGTCAATCATGAAAGCCATAAGACAGTGTCCGCAGTGCAAAAACTTTGGCAGTACCGGCCTGCACTCACTATTGTACCCAATAACCAGACGGCACCCATTCGAGCTGGTGGTGGCAGACTACCTCAGCCTGCCAAAGGGAAAGGGTGGATACCATACAGTACTCCTGGTACTGGACACGTACTCACAGTATGTGTGGGGGTTCAAGTTGAAGACGCATGGCATGGCGAAAACAACGGTGGACGGCCTAAATGCGATCAAGGGAACGTTCCGAGCACCTGAGACTTTCATGACGGACGGGGGCATGCACTTCAATAATGGAGAGGTCAAGATGTGGTGCGAAGCGAATGGAGTGGAACAATGCATAGTAGCAGCTTACGCACCGTGGGTCAATGGCTTAGTGGAGAATGCTAACGGGAAACTTTTAGGGCGACTAAAAAGGATGTGCAGCCCGGAGCTCGGAGAAGACGAGGGGGAAGCACCACCGGCAGCAAATGTCATGGCATCATGGCCAATTCATTTCGAAGAAGCAATACGACAGTTAAACGAATGTATAATACCAGCATTCCAGCTCTCGCCAAAAGAACTATTACTAGGTTTCGTTGTCAACATGACTCGGACACCGGTGGACGAAGCGGTGAAGGAGTTGGGAGGAAAGGACGTGGACGTGCAGCTAGTGTACGTAGAGCAGCAAAGGCTCGACGGTGCCAGCCAGGCAGTCAAACACGCAGTACAGCGAAAGGAGGTGTTCGACAAGCGAGTAGTAGGTTCGAAGGAAGGGGAGGTGGTTTTCAGGGCAGGCAATCTGGTGCAGGTGTACGACAACACACTGGATTTCACCATGGCAAGCGCGCAGAAACTGCTACCACGCTGGTCAGCACCAAGACGGGTCGTAGAGCGAGTTGGCAATTCGTACAAGGTGACGACGCTGGAAGGTTTCCCGATAGGAGGGCTGGTGCACGCCAGAAGGTTAAGGCTCTTCATCCCAAGGGAAGGGTCAGCACTGGAGGAGGTACAAGAGATGGAGAAAGAGAGGGCAGACCAGGAGAGAGAGAATGGAGAGGTGGAGGAGACGGAAGAGCAGGAAGGCGAGTGGACAGAGGAGTGGGAGAGCGACGAGGGATAGCAAACCTGGAGGTTTGCCTCGAGGTTAGGGGGCAGATGGAGCGGAGAGGGGCCGAGGGGCCGAGAGGAGCAGGCAGGGTCACGTGACCGCGTGCCAGGTGGCATGGGAAGTAGCACCAGAGTGACATGACAGTGTAAGCTAGAGGCGGGAGATAACAAGAGAGACAAGGAAGGCACAGTCTGGCTCTTCCACCATGCTGTGCAGGAATCAGAGGATGAGGGAGCTGAGATTGAGAGGGATGATGAGGATTATGAGGATCTTCCTGCAGATTGCAATGATAACTAGCTTCCATATTTTCATGTTAGCTGTTCACCATTTCAATGTATCATTTCACAACCACAAACAAATTTATTCAGATGGCTACAGTGGAGCTAGTGAAACAAACAAAGTACAAAGACATTGCCACTAATTACTGAGATTGAAACTAAGTGATGAGCTGCCACCATGTTTCTGAAGCAAATCTAAAACATATGTGAGGTGGTGGTCTTGGTTGATCACAGTTAAAATGTCCATGATGTAGTCATTTTCACCAATGAGGTGCAGAAGCAAAATACATTGTTCTATTGGCAAGTCACCATGCTCATCCTCCAAGATCTGGATGGCTTGTTGCTTCTTCATACTCTGTTGCCCCTCTGCCAGCTGCATGGTATGATCTACAGAACTGCTGCCATCACCACTCCTAGGTAAGCACCATCAGCTTTCAACACCATCACCACTCACCTGCCCACCAACTTGCCTGCCAGCTCAGACCTCCCACACCAGGCAAGTATGGTGTCCTGACCTCCCAGGTGAGCACATTATGTGATATGTATATGGCCATCATCACTAACCACCTCACTGCCATGCACTGTGTGTGACCCTGCTGTCACCACTCACCACCTCACTGCCTGTGACCTCCCAGGTCCACACTGTGTGCCATGTGTATGCTGCCATTACCACTCATGACCACCCCACCTGTGACCTCCCAGGTGAGCATGATGCATGATATGTATGTGGGTACCCCACCATCACCACTCACCACACAGTGGTGGATTCAATGTTTTCACACACTCTAAAGAGTATTCAAAAGTGAAATCACAATGTTTTATTATGATTCAAATTAATGGGCTCTCACAAGATTTTATTCTGAGGACATTTAGAATTTTTATTACAAGTCTAGATTGGGAGAAACATTAGATATTGATCCAAAGACAATTGAAAATTATATATTGCATGAATGCCATAAGGTTATTGACAATAATGTCTGCCCAATATGCTTTAGAGCATGAGAAAATATTGAACCCTTGCTCATCATTGGCTGCTTCAGTATTTTCTCACACTCTAAAGAGTATTGGGCAGATATTATTGTCAATAACCTTATGACATTCACACAATATATAATTTTCAATTGTCTTTGGATGGATATCTAATATTTCTCCCAATGTAGACTGGTAATAAAAATTCTGAATGTTCTTGGAATAAAATCTTGTGAGAGTGTGGTAATTTGAATCATAATAAAATGTGTCATTTTTGCTTTCGAATACTCTTTAGAGCATGTGAAAACATTGAAGCTGCCACTGTGCCACCACCCCAGCTCAAACCTCCCAGGTACACAATGTGTGCCATGTGTATGCCCCCATCACCACTCACCACCACCCTGCCTGTGACCTCCCAGGTACACACTGTGTGCTGTGTGTATGCTGCCATTACTACTTGTAGGGAGGGAAGTCTCCCTACTAGGTATTTTATTTTATTTCATTGTTTTTACTTACTGGTTTGTTTTTTTTCTTTTTTTTTCATACCTTCTCTTGTCTTTTACTTTGTGTTTGCATGCATTGTGGCTTATGTAAGCCCATGCAAGCACTTCCAAGTGTACTATACATATTTAGAAAAACAATAGACATTCCACCATAGACAAAAAGCTGGAAATATAGACAAAGCAGACTTGGAATTTTATTTCTCCCTCCCCTGATGTTCTATAGACATTTTCTTGAGTCTCTCTTGGGTTTTAGGGCGCATTTAGGTCTTTTCACCATACTCTTTGACTCCCCACCAGGTAACTCTAGCCTCCTGGGTTGAACCAAGACCCCCTTCCAACAGGAGCCTACTCTAGTCTCCTCCCACACTCATTTCTCATCCATCTTTACATCTGGAGCCCACTGCAAGGGAGCTGTTTTGCTTGGTAACCCTACTTCTCCCCCACTGTCAAGCTTGCACATGCATTTTCTCATGACCTGACATGCAAAACCTCTTGCTTTTTTGGATCCTGATTCTACTCAATGAGACCTTTCAAATGGTGTATTTCTTGTTGTGTCTACTTCAGTACTTCTGGAGATGTTCCTGTTTTTGTGGAGAAAGGCTCTGTAGGACAAAAATTGGAATAACTCATTTTCCCAGCTCTCCTTGCCTGCCTCTACCACCCTCTGACACTGCAAGCATTTCACAATTTTTCTTCAGAAAACATGCTGAAAAAATTGAAGTGATACTCTTTTTTGACAGGTATTTTCAAAGAGAAAAGGCAAAAATATTATTCTCTTTTCTTTGCATAATTTTCCACAAAACATAGATTGATGGTAATACCTATTAGAGTAGAAGCTAATCAGCATTACCATCAATTGATGTTCATGGGCACAAAAGACAACAAAAATGAAGTATTATATTTGCATTTTTTCTTTGAAAACATGCAAAATAAAAGAGTATCTCTTTCTTCAATTTTTTCAATATATTTTTGCATAAAAAATTGAGAAATGCTTGCAGTGTGAAGTTTGTAGAATTCCATCAAGTGGTTGTCCACCAGCATGTTGCTGTCCTTCCCCCCTGCCACAGCTTAGCTCCCTGGAACTCTCCCTCACATTTTTCTCCCTCTTGAGTTGTAGTGAACTATTCCCCAGTGTCCTAGAGTCAGTTGAAACCCCCTTTGAGACCCCACCAGCTGCTTCAAGATCCCAGCTGCATTCCAAGACCCTTTCAAGATGCATTTGTGACATAGATGCTTCATTTAGACACATCTGCTTTGCTTGTAACATATTCAAGACACATTCCAAGCCCCTTCAAGATGCATTCTTAACATATTCCAGATGCACCTGCTTCATTCATAATGTATTTGAGATGCATTCCAAGCCCTTTCCAGATGCAATCTTAACATATTCCAGATGCACCTGCTTCATTCATAACATATTTGAGACACATTCTGAGACCTGCTGAGACACATTCATAATGTATTCTAGATGCACCTGCTTCATTCATAACACATTCCAGATGCATTCCAAGCCTTCTTAAGATGCAATTGTGATACACTTGGAGTCACATGTGTGGCAACTAAGTTCAGTTTTCAGTGGTCAAAACCACTTTATGATGTGTATCATAAAGGAGGTTGTTGGTTTGCAGAGGGAACCTGTAGGTAACCTCAGTAGTCTGGCAAGCTACTTTATTATTAGTATGTACCTGTAGGTAACTACAAGGTACCAATGAGATAGGAATAAACCTAAGGAATGAATGTACTCACCCTCAGTAGTCTGGCAAGCTACTGAGGGACTAGGAAAATTATCTAGTGTGCTATGTGCGATGCAAGGTGATTATGTAATCTAGCAAACACATGCCAACAATGGCTGGTTGCATAGTATTCCAACATATCAAAGACCCCTACACCCTCTCTGCTCATTTTGTGTACAAGGTCTCCCCCCCAGCTTCCCTCTAGACCATTGAGGTCACATCAAGGTGACCCTGGCCCTTCATTTGCCCCTTTGAGGCTGTTTTCAGATTCACTTTCATGAAATATATATTGGTTTTATCTGTTCAGTTTCTTACTCTTGGGATACCCCTGTGGAGTATTCTTGGTCTCATTCTAGAAGATGCTCCCAGGGAGAGGCACACTCAAGCATGAAGCTCCCCCCTCATTCCCCTTTTGAGGCATCTCCTCAAACTTTGAAGAACTCCCTTCCCTCCCCTGAGCTTGCTTTGAGCAGCTCATCTCCTTGCTGAGTCACTTATGCAGGCTTGTGGCACACTGTGGCTCAGCCACAGTGGTGTGTCCCAGATAGCAGGCTGGTGACTTAGCTTTGCACTTGCTTCATAGCTCAAGAGAGGATTGACAGTCATATGTGCACTCAGTAGGTTGTTTAGAGTGCTCAAAGGTTTGTTCCCCTCACCTTGAAACTGCTTTGAGGACTCTGTCAAAGCTACCCTCATATCTCAAGCCCCCACAGAACCTTGTTGGCTGTGATTTTGACAGAGAAGCCTTCCCCTATCACTTCCAAGTCATGTTCAACAGTGTCAAGTGGAGTGTCACCCCATCAACAGTATGTGGATTTGAGCACACCATCCCCAGCCCTTCAAGACTTGAGGCAACAAGTGCAGCCTTGAAGGTCTGCAATTCATACCTTGCTGTGGGCAGGAGCTGGATACTTTGAGGTTGAGTTGTACTGCCCACAAGGAGTCCAGATGTTCAGACAAAGCCTCCCCCTTTGAGCTCCAAGTTGACCTCACCCCTTGCCTGCTCTCAAGTTGATCCTGAGACTACCACAGAGCACCTTTTGAGTTTGAGAGCAACCCAGGTACCTTCAAGAGCCTCCCAGACCCTCAATAGGAAGCTTCAGAGCTTCAAACAAGGCCTAAGTTGAGTTCCAAGGCTTGCCACTAGTGTTGTGCTGGGCCTGGCCTCAAGCCCCATGAGCCAAGCCATGGGGATGGCCTGTGGAGGCTCAGGGCCTGGCCTGACTTTTCAAAAGCCATGAGCCATGGGCTCAGGCCATGGCTTTTTGGCTGTGCTGCAGAGTGCTGTTGGTTGTCAGCACATGCCCAAATTCCACCTACCCTCTACTGTGTTTGGGGTGTAACTTAGTGTCAGAAATTTGCAGGGGGTAACCCGATCAGGAAGGGGTGACCAAGCATGTGCTGCACATGCTCCCCCCACCATTGGGCCAGGGGGGAGTGACCAGATGATGTCAGGCTGTCATGCCTTGATGGCACATCAGCCATGATGGCATCCATGGCATCCATGGCATCCCTCGTCCACAATCCCATTGCTTTGGAAATAGCCTGATCTTGCATGCCATACACTGGAGACAAAAACCAATGTTTTGTAAATAAGACATTGAAAAAGCAGATACTATGTTTCAAAATACAAAGAGAACATGGTAAAATCATTCAATCTTTGTGACATAGTATCTGTTTCTTTCATGTTCTTTCAATGTTTGCAACTCAAAAATTAGATAATGCCTCCAGTGATACACAGTAACAAAGTAGTATATTGATATCCAATGGTATGCTAAATAGTAGAGGCACAATATGATGATGGGTGATTGCCTGCATGATCGAGGACTTGGGGTGGCACCAAAAAACCTTAAATATCTGGTAGGAGGCAGGTTCAACATTTGGCAGGTGTGTGTTAATATAATTGATATAAAATGCTATGCTAATAGTAGAGGCACAATATGACAATGTGTGATTGCCTGCACAATCAAGGACTTGGGGTTGCACCAAAAAACCAAAAAATCTGCTAGGAGGCAGGTTTGAGGTTTGAGGTCCTGAAGCTTGAGTCATTAGTTGATTCAGTTGGCCTGTTGCTAGCATAGTTGGGAGCCAGTCACTGCAAGCATTTCACAATTTTTCATGCCAAAACATGTTTGAAAAATTGAAAGAACAGATACTCTATTATTTGGGCTGTGTTCACAGAAAAAATGCAAATATAATATTTTGTTTTCTTTGTCTTTGCTGTGAAAAAACATGAATAGATGGTAATGCTAACTAGCTTCTACATAATGGGTATTACCATCAATCAATGTTTTGTGGAAAGTCATGCAAAGAAAAGAAAATATTATTTTTGCCTTTTCTCTTTGAAAACAGCTGTCAAAAAAGAGTATCATTTTGTTCAATTTTTTCAGCATGTTTTCTGAAGAAAAATTGTGAAATGCTTGCAGTGGGTTGTTGTAACTGACCATTGTTGGTGTTCAGAAGTGTGCTGATGGACTCACTCACACTCACTCAGCACTCAGTCAGGCATCATGCAACATGGTGAGGGCACAGGTGGACAGGTTCATACTGCAGATTTGAATTCTACCCATGTAATCTGCTACAAACCAAATGGACACAATACCAACTGGACATGATACTAACCCAAAACTGAGCATGAGATCTATGTGAGACCTATGCTCTCTGTAAATTGTTGCATTTCATGTGAGTGTGAAGCTAGTGATGCAGACGACATAGCAGTGACATAGCAACATGAGAAAGATGCATTAAAGGGAATTTTAAAAGGAAAAGTGAACAAGAAAAACAGAGGCAAGGATAGGGAGGTCAGTTGAATGTGTGGACAGTGGATGGATGCAGCCTGTGTCACAGCTCATGGTTGCTATTCTGGGGGCATTGAGAGGAGGACCACAGACTTCATTTGTGAGGTGGAGGCAGTGCTCCCCATCCCCATGATACTGTTTGCAGGCTGCCAAGATTGTCTTGAGGAGTTTGGTGTATCCTTCATGAGCAGCACTCCCATAAGCCTTCATGAAGGCCTCCTCATTTCCTTCAAATCTAGACAGGAATGGTCAGACACTCAAGGGGGGGAGTGGGTGCAATGTACTTGTTGAGGAACTCAGTTGCAACAACACTTTGCTGGTAGTATTTCATGTTGAATTGTCACCCATTGTGGGCAACTCTTCTTGTAAGAGCACAAGGGGAAAGTGTGGAAAGCTGTAGGATAAATCTAGGCTCATCCCAAGGGGTGCTGTGTCAGAAGGAGATAGAAGGGGGAGGCTAGAAGGCAAGGGAGGATTTTTCTTGGTGACTGGGGAGTGATGGTGATGAAGAACTCAAAAGTCCACCCTAGACAGGTGGCAGGGATTTTTCTGGGTGGTAAGACACTTGTACTGACTTGGGACCCAAAGGGCAGTGATTGTAGACTTTTGTAGACAATAGGAAAATTCTTGTAGATGCAATGGGATTGAATTTATGAACTGGTGGTGATTTTCTAGCATGGGAAAACTTGAGGGCAGTGAATAGATGATGAGACAGAAGCTGGGGAACTCTGGGAACACCCTGAAGACTCAAAGATACTCAGAAGATGACTCTGTGGACTCTCAGATACACACAAAATGATGCCAAAAGGTGGGTGGTTATTTTTCTATGTACAGCAGACTTTTTGTAGCATAAGGACAGTGGTTTCTAAGGTAAAATCAGAGAACTTCAGATCTGTCATATGTCAAAAGCAATAAAGAAAATATAAAGGCCTACATATGGACAACCACACATGTGCAGCGATGTAGATGAAGATAAAACAACCAAGGTCCAGAAAAATGACAGTAAGCAAAGAAGAAAAGGTATAACTGTGTACTTGCATTGAAAGGAAGTGGAATGGGGCAGGCAGCAATTTCATTAACCAAAGAGGGACATGGTGGGCAGCATTACCAAGTGGGCAACAGCCTCAGTGCTTGTAGAGTGGATACAGCCACTGAGGGGACATGTCAATGAGTGACAGGTCAGTGGGGTATGACCAATGGACAGTGATCAGTAATCATGTGTAGAGAGGGGACTGCATGCAATAGGGGATGGGTCTGTTTCAGTTGCTGAGGAGTCAGCAGTGATTATGGTGGCAGGAACAGGGTACATGACAAGCAGGGGAGTTGTGACATGTGTGATGTGTGTGACACTAGGATGGGCAGTGATGTCATTAGCTGGGAAGATGCTATGATAAGAAGGGGATGTGTGAGTGAGAAACTGTCAACACTGAGAAAGGCTGCTATGGGTGCTCTGCAGCCTTAGGGAGTATAGACTCCCCACACCTCCTGGGGTCTTTGAATGCTGACCATCCTCAGTCAGGGGTACATGGCAATCAGGACAGAAATGCAATGACATCAGACACATGGTGTGGCTGTGCATGGATCAATGGAAGGGGCATGGGGTTCTCAGTCACATGCTGTGGCAACAATGTTTCCATGTCAACAAAGACCACCAAAACATACCAAACAAAAATGCTGCTTCTCTCTTTCTCAAAGTCCCATTCACCACCACCCTTGTCAACACCACTCAATCACTTCAGCCAATGCTATGTCTACCCCCCAGAGCACTTCCACACCCACTCCTTGCTTTCTTCCCCCAAATGCTGTGTGGGAACTCATACCCAAGATGTGGGTGGCTGACATGAAGAAGCTGGAGGCTGTGATGAAGGAGATTCCAGATGAGTTGGCTGGAGAGGATGTGGAACATGAGTGGGTGGACCATTCCTATGAAATGTCAGTGAGTCAGGGCTGTGATGTAGAGGGTAGCTCATAGGTGACAAGGAATGACAGGAACATATTGAGAAACTACATCAGTTCACTACCAACATCAGCATGAGTGTCCTGGACTACGATGAGGACACTGAGATAGCCATCCAGGCTTGGTTCCCTCAGTGCACATCAAAGGGCAAGGGCAAGGACATGTCACTTTTGAGGAAGACTCTGGGAGATGGGGAAGGGATGCAGCATTTGCAGAGGCAAGTAGAGAAGGCTGCTGGGAGAGAGAGAGCAAAAGGAAAGGTGTGTACAATGCCTCTCTCTCTTTACCTATCATTCTAATGGTCTTGTCCTTCTCAGTTTGGGCCTAGCAATGTCTCAGGTGGTGAGGTTGGAGAAGTGCAGTTGGTGCCTGTCAAGAGCATGCCCGCACCCATTGAGAGTTTGAGTAGCATTGCCCAGAGGAGTGACAATGGTGTCCATAGAGATGGAGACCCTTGCAGTTTATGCAAGAGGTTAGGGATATAGTAAGAAGAAAAGTGTCTGTGGGCGATCAGAACATTTAGTGATGAGCAAGGTGTTCATAAACAAAAGAAAAAAAAAGAGGAAGTAATGAGCAGTAACTGAAGGAGCAGCATTTTATTGTCTTTCTTGGTAACATATTCCTGACAGTATTCTTTAATGAGAGGCAGTGAGTAAGACTACAAGGAGAGGTGAAAGAATAAAAAGTTTGAATTTGAGGGTATAGTTATTTATGCTTTTGATGGTGGTCTTTTTGATTTGAAGGTTGTGTACAGGTAGATTGTCTGTCAAGTTAACAAAAGAAACAAAAGAAAGAAAGAAAAGAGGAGAAAAGAAACATGAGACATAGGGTATAAGTTACTCATCTGACTCATCCCTAAGGACACCAGCAAGCTCTGGGTCAGGAAGGCAGTCATCTTCGAGTTGATTGATGGTGGAGTTCTCAAGGCCCACCAAGTGGGTGACCTCTATTCAAGACTTGTTGCAAGGGTAATAAGGGAATAGACAGAAGGCAGCATAGTGGAATTTTGAGATGGCTCCATTGAGCTCTGCAAGGAGGTAAGATCCACCTTTAGTACAACACACCACTACCATGGGACCTAAGTAGCAGGGTTTTGTCTTTTGATCTAGCTCTTTCTTGATGTGAGAGTTTTTGATGAGGATGAGGGAGCCAGGTTCAAAGTCAAAATTGTGGATTGTGTGCTCAAAACAGGATACAAAGTCTTTAGCAGAGGCAAAGCGAGCTTTTAGGACTTGGTCATGAATCAGTGCCAGGTCCTCTGGTCATTTCTGAAGCTGATGAGCTTGATTGGTGATAAGATCAGTGGTGGAATAAAAGTCCACCTCAAAAGGGGAGAGGAACATTGCTTCAGTAAGGTCAAAGGGTAGCCTGGGATGGACACTGTGAGCCATATAATATGGAGAGAAGCCTGTAGCTTTATGAACAGTGACCCTTTCTGCCCAGAAGACCAATGGGCACTGCAAGCATTTCACAACTTTTCTTCAGAAAACATGCTGAAAAAATTGAACAAAATGATACTCTTTTTTGACAGCTGTTTTCAAAGAGAAAAGGCAAAAATAATCTTTTCTTTTCTTTGCATAAAACATTGATTGATGGTAATACCCATTAGCATAGAAGCTAATCAGCACTACCATCAATTCATTTTTTTGCACAGAAAAGACAAAGAAAACAAAATATTATATTTGCATTTTTTATGTGAACACAGCCCAAATAAAAGAGTATCTCTTCTTTCCATTTTTTCAACATATTTTGGCAAGAAAAATTGTGAAATGCTTGCAGTGGGGGCTACCTCTGACCACCTTGACACTTCTCCCTCACAACTCTTCACCATCACCTCCCTAACATCAAAATGCCACTGTTCTACAACACCATTTGCCTGTGAGTTATAAGGTGATATGGCAATCACTGCAAGCATTTCACAATTTTTCTTCAAAAAACATGCTGAAAAAATTGAAGAAAATGATACTCTTTTTTGACAGGTGTTTTCAAAGAGAAAAGGCAAAAATATTACTTTCTTTTCTTTGCATGATTTTCCACAAAACATAGATTGATGGTAATACCCATTAGAGTAGAAGCTAATCAGCATTACCATCAATTGATGTTTATGGGCACAAAAGACAACAAAAATGAAGTATTATATTTGCATTTTTTCTTTGAAAACATGAAAAATAAAAGAGTATCTCTTTCTTCAATTTTTTCAACATATTTTTGCATGAAAAATTGTGAAATGCTTGCATGAATGTGCCAAATGCCATAGGTCTTGGAAAGCCAGTCAAGAGCTAGAACATAAGGTCCACCATTGTTGGTGATGATCTCCCCAACAGCTCCCCAATGACATAAGATCTGCTCAAATAAGAACTTCCCAATGGACTTCCCAGTTTCTGATCATAACATGGCCCACTCAGGGTAACTGGTGAGGGAACAATGAGCTTGGGTAACATATCAGTAACCATTTGACTTTGGCATGATGAAGGTGTCAACATAGGCTTTATAGAACAGCAGTTTGGGGATGGTGATGACAGGAGGAATATGGATATGGTCAAGGCAGCAAATTTGGCACTCATGACATGTTCTGATGTACCAGCAAACATCCTGCTCTAGCATGGTCCACCAAAAATGTATCAGTAACTGGATTCAGGTAGAGAAAATACCCTTATGCCCCAACTCATTGTGGGCTTGGCAGATAAGGCCAAGACATTTGCAGGGATGAACTATGAGTTGGTGTCAACCTTGTGGCTCTTTCCTCCATAATTCCCTGCCTTTGATGAAATATCTGGTCATGAGTTGCACCAGACTCTCCAACTCTTTCGCTCCCATTCCATCTGGTGGTTTCTTCATCTCCAAAAATTCTTTTACCACCTCCAACCTCTTGTCTCTCTGCTTTGCTTTCTCAGATCGCAGAATCTCTATTGCAGCATTATCTGGTGGCATTTTGATGGTGGTAAAAATGCTAATATCCTGGGGTAGGGAACTGGATAAGTGGTGGATGTATGGTGGTGATTTAACAGGGAGACATAGTGACAGTGTCTTTGACTCTCAATGATTCACCAGTTCCATTGCAAAAGCTCCACATTCATCAACCCAGTCCTCATATTCTTCTTCATCTACTTTGGGGTCTTCATTGGCTTTAGGCCTCCTAGACAGCCCATCTGGCACAGCATGTTTGGTGGCAGGTACATGCACAAGCTTGAAATCAAAGAGTAGGATACCAGAAATCCATTGGTTGATGGTTGTATTAGGCTGTAGGTCAGGGTTATTAATCATACCCTTGATATACCTTGCATCCACCTCCATGACCAAGTGCTGCACACCAAATATATAAAGCTGAACATCATGCAGGGCTCAAAAAAGTTTGAGCTTGGCTTGACTATAATGCTGCTCTCAATTGTTGAGGGTGATTGAACCGAAATGAGTGGGGTATCTTTTGCCATCTTTGCCCCCCTGCATGAGAATATAGCTGATGGCAATGTTAGAAGTATCGACTGTGAGGATGATGGGTAGGGTGGAATTATATAATCAATAGACCATAGCACAGGGGAAGAGATGATGGCAGCATGAAGATAGTCCATAGCTGTGTGGTGTTTGTCTCTGAAATCGAAAGGGATGTCTTTCTTAGTCAGCTCAACAAGAGGACGTGCATGTTTGGTGAAATCTTTAATAAAGATTTGACAGTACGAGCAAAGACCTAAGAATCCCCTGACTTCATTGATGTTAGCACAGTAAGGCCAGTCCTTAATCTTTTGAACTTTGGCCTCATCTGGAATCCTCCCCTCATACAATACCTTATGACCAATGACCATGATAGACAGAGTGGTGATAATGCATTTCTTGGCAGAGACTGTGGCTCCTGCATGATGAAGATGGTGGAGGATGTGGTTGGTATTCTGAAGGTGCTCCCAGATGAAGTGGCAAATTCCAGGATTCTCAGGTATAGTTTCATAAGAACCATTGGTGTTTTGGTAGTGTGATTTTGGCCCTTTGATAGGACAGTCATTGATGAACAGGATAGTAACCTCAGGAATCTCATCCTTCAAAATCCAACAGACATCTCCATGGAAGATTTGATGGCATTTGTGTATCCCATAGGAAGTTTCATCAATCAAAGGGTACTGATCAGTGTTTGGAAGGTGGTAAGGTCATGGTAATCATTGTGAATGGTTCTATGGTTATACCCTACCATTAAGTCAAGGATACTGTACACTGAATGGCAGGTGAAGGCTTCTGTGATCAAGTTGATGAAAGGGGGGACTGTTGAATCTTGGATAGAGATGGCATTCAGTGGCTGTAGATCGTGAACAAGATGAAGGGATTTCCCATCTTTCTTGATGATGCACAACCATTTGGATCTATAGGACGAGGTGGACAGTTCATAGACACCAGCAGCAACCTTCTCTTTAATTATGTTTATGACATCTCAAAAAATGGTGGGAGGTATGGGGATATTTCATTTGACCCAGGGCTTGGGAGACAATGTTGGAATTTTCAAGGGGGGAAACATGTTGTCATGAAAAGTTCCTCTTTCAGAGGTCTCCCAAGCAAATGCAAATGCCACCTCATGGGTATGAATGAGCCATTGAATGAGATTTAACTCCACTGGCCAAAGAAACTTGGCAGGATTGAGGTCAAGCTCTTCTGCTCATTGTGCCATAAACCTAGAACTGGGAATGAAAGGAGGGGGGTGGTATGGTAATACAGGAAGGTCTGTGAGAGGGTCACCAATCTCCTGATGCTCTACTCTGAACTTGACAGCCATCACAGTCAGGATAGGCTTCACCTTCTTCACTACAGGCTTGTACTTCAAAATGTGATAAACTGGGTCAAAACAAAGAGAGGATTGTAGGACTGAAAGTGTCAGTGGAGAAACAGTAGTACTCATAGAAAATAGGAAAGGATCTTTTGGAGAAACAAAACTCAAATCAAAGGAATCAAGAATGGGTGTACTTTCAGTGTCATAGTCAAATAAATAGGCTGCAGTGGCATTTTCTTTAGAGTCTGTGGAGAAAGGTAAAATAAAATCTGAAGATGAAGAAGGGGAGTCTGCAACATAGAGAGAACACATGGATACCACTTCTTTCTGGTCTCTTCACACCTCTGGTGAGTCCTCGACCAACATTAAAAACCCTGTTCACCAATCTCTAAGTGACAGCAGCATTCTTGGTGAGCACAATACTCTGCCTTGTCTTCTGGGTTTACAAATTGAGGGTGCTGATAGAGGCAATGATGGGACGAGTGGGGATTAACAGTTGGCGACCTGTGTTGGGGTTGTGGATTTCTAATGATTGCTCACCATCAGGGAAGTCTCTGAGGATGCTACTGAGCAGGCAGAAAAATGGGTGGCCTAAGAGGAGGTCAAATGGGGCTCTGTCAATGACTCAGATCTGTAGATGAGCCTCAACAGGCCCAATATGCAGAGAGGCATTTTCGATGACACCTAAAGTGCTCTCTTTTGATTGGTTAGCTGCCTCTAAAGTCATGCACAGGTCAGAACAAAGGGGGGCACCCAAGGCCTCCCATAACTTGCACCTAAGGGCAACTACCTGGCATCTGCTGTCAAGGATACACTTGACCCAAAGTTTGTCCATAAGGATGCCATCTACTGCATGAAGAGGGGTGGTGGCTAGGCCAACACATTTGCCCTCAGTATCTTTGATGAGATATTGCTCATATGATGCCCAAGTCAATGAGGGTGATGATTCTGATGCAGTCCCGAGGCTACCAATCGCAATCTTCTTCATCATAGCCATTTCTTTAATTTGTTTTCAGATCTCTGGGCTGATGGCCAGAAGATCTTGCATCAAGATTTCGATCTTGGCACATAAAACTTGGGATACCAGGCATTTAGTGGCAGCAGCTTTGTTGAAGCCACTCTGGTAATGAAACTGAGGGGTGGAGGAGTTAGGCTGAGGTTTGGAGTTAGACACTTTGGCAGCATTTGATCTTGTCAGAGGGGTGTTAGATGATGGCTGGGTGTTCAACTGTGAGGTTGGTGTGGAGTTATTGGCAAGAGGAGGGTTGGCAGGAGCAGCATTTTGGGGATAATGAGCAGGGATTTCTACACTGTCAAAGCGAGTGGTCTTCTTCTTCTTGATGGCATTCTTAAGCTCCTCAACCTGAGCATAGGCTCTGGCTAGAGCACACTTGTCTTCTTCATTGGCATTATCCTCAATCTCCTTGTCGACAAGGTAGGATGAGGGGTGAACCTCTACCTGAAACTCCTGTGTCATTTGAGCCAAAGAACATGGTATTGATGAGGTGGGGTGGGGTATCATGTCCTCAAGATGAAGATGAGGTTCCTGGAGACTGAATAGACACTAGATTAGCTGATGCCATTATAGACTCTCAAAGAGCCAAGAAGTTGTCAATCTTTTCCTTGAAATTCTGCCCTGCAGCAGATCTAGGAATGTCAGAGCCATCTTTCATGAAGACCCAACCACCAATGAGCACACATTTCCCTTGGCAGACATATTCCTGACACAATTTCCACTCAGGAGTCCTATGACCATCAGTGCTGCCACAGAAGAAGCAGTGGGGGTCAAACAATCAGCAAAACTGTTGGTCTGTGGGTTGAGTCTGGTGGCTTCCTGAGGCAGGGTCCATGGCTTGGACATATTCTCATTTCAGGATAGTAGCAGCACTGTCAGTTGGGAGTAAGACTCTGGAAATAATGCTGAGTTGTCAACTTGAGCAATGTTTTGATGTGCACTGCTCAAGAGGTAGGTCACATGCTTATAGACATCATCAAATGGCCACAGGTCATTGATGTTGTGGTCTAAGTCTTTGAGTTGAAGGCAAGTGGCAAGGTGGTTACAGAATCCAGGGGGGAAACCTTCAAGGAACTTCTTGTTGATGTAGTTGTCAGGGAGTTTCTTCTTTTTGTTGATGAAGGTGATGATACAATGAAATTCATGGACATATTTGCCAAGATCATCAAGGGATGACATGGGCTTCTGCACTTGGTGATGGAGGAGAGTTTTGAGGTCAGCTTTAGTGAATTGATGACCTTTAACATTAGCACCAGGGTAGAAACTGGTTACTTCATTAATAAAGTCCTCCCAGTCATCGCCTGTAGCAGAATCAAGGGGTGACCAGAGCTCTGACTCATTTCTGTCAGCATAACATATGGCCCATTTAATTTTGTCTTTGTTGATGGTAATTCCTGCATCAGTGCAGATCTGGTTGACATCCTCAAAGTAAGCACAAATATCTTCCATCTTTCCTGAGAACTTAGGGGCTTTGTTAGAGCCCCAGAGCAGCATTTCATGATGGTTAGTGGCAGACATAGTAGTTGGTGTTGACAGCAAAGGTGCAGTGGGGTTACAAGATGAAGGAAGATTTATGGGTGGTATCAGTGGATGAGCTTGAGCTGGTGGCAGCACAAGATTCTGAGAGGTGGTAAAAGACAATGATGGGAGTAGACATTGTTCTGTGGTGAAAATTGAAGTGGTGGAAGAGGATGAGGACAATAAATTGGTAAGTGGCAATAGTTCTTGGCAATCTGGCAGGGGTGCAAATGACTTGTCAAGCTCAAAGGCACCTGGTATATCAACTGTCGATGGAGAGTCAGGTTCTGGATGATGGGGGAAGTCTTCTGGGAAAGACCCTGGATCTAAGGAGCTAAACTCAGGAATATCATGGGGGTTAGTAGCAGGAACAAAAAGATCAGAAGAAGATATAGAGAGATGATGGAAGGGCTCTAAGAGCTCTTTGAGTTCTGTTCTGTGACAGGTAGGTTGAAGAGATCTCCTTTCCAGATCTACAGACCCCTCATGGTGGGCTCCAAAATGGTGTGGGCAACTCTTCTTGTAAGAGCACAAGGGGAAAGTGGGGAAAGCTGTAGGATAGACCTAGGCTTGTCCCAAGGGGTGCTGTGTCAGAAGGAGAGAGAAGGGGGAGGCTAGAAGGTGATGGAGGATTTTTCTTGGTGACTGGGGAGTGATGGCGATGAAGAACTCAAAAGTCTGCCCTAGACAGGTGGCAGGGATTTTTCTGGGTGGTAAGACAATTGTACTGACTTGGGACCCATAGGGCAGTGATTGTAGACTTTTTGTAGATGATAGGAAAATTCTTGTAGATGCAAGGGGATTGAATTTATGAACTGGCAGTGATTTTCTAGCATGGGAAAACTTGAGGGCAGTGAATAGATGATGAGACAGAAGCTGGGGGACTCTGGGAACACTCTGAAGACGACTCTGGGGACTCTCAGATACACAAAATGATGCCAAAAGGTGGGTGGTTATTTTTCTATGTACAGTGGACTTTTTGTAGCATAAGGACAGTGGTTTCTAAGGTAAAATCAGAGAACTTCAGATCTGTCATATGTCAAAAGCAATAAAGAAAATATAAAGGCCTACATATGGACAACCACACATGTGCAGTGATGTAGATGAAGATAAAACAACCAAGGTCCAGAAAAATGACAGTAAGCAAAGAAGAAAAGGTATAACTATGTACTTGCATTGAAAGGAAGTGGAATGGGGCTGGCAGTGATTTCATTAACCAAAGAGGGACATGGTGGGCAGCATTACCAAGTGGGCAACAGCCTTGGCACTTGTAGAGTGGATACAGCCACCGAGGGGACATGTTGATGAGTGACAGGTCAGTGGGGTATTGCTGATGGACAGTGATCAGTAATCACATGTAGAGAGGGGACTGGGTGTGATAGGGGATGGGTCTATTTCAGTTGCTGAGGAGTCAGCAGCAATTATGGTTGTGGGAACAGGGTACATGACGAGCAGGGGAGTTGTGACATGTGTGACATGTGTGACATTAGGATGGGTGGTGATGTCATTAGCTGGGAAGATGCTATGATAAGAAGGGGACATGTGAGTGAGCGACTGTCGACACTGAGAACAGCTGCTATGGGTGCTCTGCAGCCTTAGGGAGTGTAGACTCCCCACACTGTGCTGCCCATTGTAGTAATAGTGAGGCCCATCCTTCAGGGGAACATGCAAGCCAAGCTATGGTTTGCCCTCCATCCAGTGGCACACAATGTCCCTCCAGGACTCAGATTTCAGTGTCTGCAGTCCATCTGCATGCAGGACAGGCATGTTTGGAATGAGTAGTCCCTGGGGAATGTTAGAGGGATGCATATGGAAGGTCCTCTGGGGTCCAACTTGCAAGGGGAGGGAGAGGAGAGTAGGGGTGCTTGATGGTTGGGCAAGTCACAGCATTGTGGATTGCATGGGTTGTGAACTGTTGGGGGATAGGTGTGACTGGATTGCCAGAGTGGGCTGGATCATTGGAGGCAACAAATTGGTGGACCATGCAGGTGAATGTCAGCAGTCTGACATGAAGTTGGTCAGTGGGCATGGTGGAAGCTAGGAAAGGAACAAGCCCACTGAGTATTGCAGCATCACTGGAATCAGATGCCAAGCATGTGGCAGTTGAGGACAGGACTCCTGTGATAAAATTGGTGAGGTCACTCAGTTGTTGGCACATTTCCATCACATTTGCTGACATCACATCCTGTGATGAAGAGACACCCTTGATGGTCATGTGCAGCACTGCCACATCTGCTGTCAGTGATGCATGGGCCATTTGGAGGGCCTCAGCAGTTGCTGGTCAGACAAGGGCAGCTTCACCTGCAAACCATTCATCAGCTTCATGTGAGATGGGTCGCTGGGCATCACTGTGATCATTCTCATAACAATGAAGCTCATCAAGGAGGTAGCACATCAGCATATCATGCTATGTGATGTGGAGTAAAAGGCAAAAAAAGAGGTGTCAGTTTCACATACTTACACACCCAGATAGGAAAGAACACCACTCACATGTTCCCCATCTGCCCACCTGCCCCACCACCAGATGCATGCAAGGGTCCAGCACTGTGCCACTGGAGCAAACATGAACTAGTATTGTGCACCACTGCAGCAATAACAATGTGTTGAGAATGCTCCAAGAATCCCAGCACATGTGACTGCCTCATCGATCCACTTCTGTACTGTGTCATGGGAGAGCAGCTCACCTGGCTGCAGCATGCCATTTGTGCCAAGATGGATGTCATCACCTTGACCCACTTCATCCAGAACACAAGGCATAGAAATGCATCACATGCCCTGCCCATGTCTGGGCACAGATAAATCTGGTAGTGATTACCTAGTGGGCAACATCAAAAGGAGATCAGTCAGATAAGGCCAGTGCATTGCCACATCATGACAAAGATGGGACAGATGGACTTCATAAGTTGGCTTCCCTCATCCCCTTGTCTAGCTTCCTCTGCCACCCCTTTGATTCTTCAGGTGGATCTTGAAGTAGGTATTGAGGCCATTTATGGTAAGTGACCATTCATCACCTTGCAGGTATTTTATGAACATGTTATCTATAGCAGTTCTGTCAAGGTTGACATCCCTGCACTTTAACTTCACAAGTTCATAGTTCCTATGATGAATTACTGTCAAAACTTATTGTCAATGTTGCAGTTAAGTGTACCACCACTTTACCTTGTCCAGAGTGTGAATGCGATTGCACCACAGGCCAGGTGCTGCAGGTGCCAAGTGATTGTCAGCCTTACATTCCTCCTCAAGGACTGGCCCGGTGGTGGCACTGGAAACCCTGCCATTATGAGATGAATATACTGGCATGGGATGTCAAGTGGACACAGGGATTCTGACCAGGTGAGTATCCTATCCATGTACTCCTTTTTCATGGTGCCCAAGTGCATCCATTCAGCACCTTTGGAACTGACTTTATGCCTGATAGATGCAATGACATCATCAACTTCTGCTGATGTAAATATTGATGAGAAAAGAGTGTGGGAGGAGATGCCAAGAGGTCTCCTGTTGGAATGGGGTCCTAGTTTGACCCAGGGAGCTAGAGTTGCCTGGTTGGGGCCAAGAGTGCAGTGAAAAAGACCAGAAATGTGCCCTAAAACCCAAGAGAGACTCAAGAAAACCTTTATAGAACATCAAGGGAGGAGAAATAATATTCTAAGCCCTCAGGCTCAGAATTCCATCTATCTCATCTGTGGTGGTACATCTGTTATTGTTTCTAAGTATGTACAGTGGCTTGAAGTACTCATGCAGGCTTATGTAAGCCACAATGCGTCCAAACATGAAGTAAAAGACAAGAAAAAAAAGAAAAGAAAAGAAATCCATAAGTAAAAACAGTGAAATAAAAGAAATATCCTCATAGGGAGGATATTCTCCCTACACTGAATGCACTGGGTTACCTTCCCACTGGTGCCATCCATTGTTGTGATGCCAGTCACCATAGAATGTTGTGCCATCACTGTCTGAAGGGACATCATGTCAAGGGTATTAGGGTATTATTAGTCAATGAATTCATAGGGGAACTGAGCAATCACAACATGCATGCCTCATCCCACAGCATCTTAAATGCTGCTCAAATTCCATCAATCATACTTTGGCTACAGTTCTCTTGGAAGCCTCTCCATGAAAGGTAAAGTGCCAGTGCTTTATCTGAGCATTGATTTGGCACCCACTCAAATGCATTCTTGAAATCTGGATCACTGTAGATCTCTGATTCCTCTCCAGTGTGACTCAGAATTAGTGGTGTTCCCTCCACTGGAAAGTTGCCTTGCAACCAGGAGCATGCTTGGTGGATATGCCTGGAGTACATTTCCCTTGTCTTCATTGATCGAAGGTGAGTCTGTTTCCCAACTTCTCTAATTTGATGGATGGTTTGCAAGCTGGGTTGTTCCTTTGTAGCAGGCACCCTTGCTCTCCTTTTGGGCTTGTCAGGGGACCTGGACAACCCAGCATGCTTGGTAGTCAATGCCTTCTGCCTTACCATCATGATGCCATACTCTCCCAGTGAGCAGTTGTGGGTGTTGTGGGAGTTATGAGGTCACAGGTGCACACAAGTGTAGCTACCATGTCATCATTGTAATCATCTTTTTCTGTCACATTCACTACAGTCAAGCATTGTTTTGAAATTATTGGAGGGGTCAGCCCATGTACTATGGTGACAAATCTTGCAACTGATGGAGACTCGATACAACAATGTACTTGGACTGAAGCATCTACACACATACCATACTATGAAGTGCAGCAAATCTAGAGTGAATAATGTAGCATAAATTTTTCCTTCTCCTACAAACTGTACTGCAGTGATGCTGGTAAGAAAGGAAGGCGATGCAGGTGAATGCTGGGGGCTGGAGACAGGTGGTGATGTCATGCTGCCCTCAGGCTGGCACTTGAGTAGTCGAGATTGAGAGGGTGGTATAGGGGAGCATACCTGTGGTAAGCTGCACCATTTTGAGCAGGGCTAGAAGGTGACCATTGTGGAGATGTTGAGCTGTATGCAGGTGAAATGGGAGCTGCCAAATGCAATCACCAACAGATAAATCAGAAATGCAGGTGAATGCCAGGGGCCAGAGACAGTGTTGGAGATTGAATCACCCCAGTGTGATAGCTTATTTTGGTGCGAGTTTCCTATGCTTACATAAGCACTTAGAGCGCACTTAGTAGTATGATTTTCATACTGTTCCTTCAGTAGTTGAGTCACTACTGAGGGTAAGTCCATATATTATCCATATTAGACTACTTACTCATACCTTGTAGCTGCCTACAGGTACATTGAATATTATAGTAGTTGAGTCACTACTGAGGCTGCCTACAGCCCTTTTCTACAGACAGGTGGTGACATTGCACTGCCCTCAGGCTGGCACTTGAGTAGCTGAGATTGAGAGGGTGGTATGGGGGAGCATACCTGCAGTAAGCTGCACCATTTTGAGCAGGGCTAGAAGGTGACCATTGTGGAGATGTTGAGCTGTATGCAGGTGAAACAGGAGCTGCCAAATGCAATCACTGACAGATAAATTGAGACTTGCATCTAGGAGACATGGGGTGGAGAGATGGACTAGTTGGTGAGTACTGTGGTGACATAGGACTGAAGGAAGATGATTGCAGACTGTAATGTGGTGACATTGGTGAGAACAAAGGTGACATAGATGCTGGCAAGAACAAGGGTGACATAGATGGATACTGCAGGCTAGTTGGGAATAGCTAGGAGACAGGTGGTGAGGTCACTCTGCCCTCAGGCTGGCAGTTGAATAGTCAAGTTTGAGAGGGTGGTGTAGGGGAGCATGCTGGTAGTAGTTCCTCTGCTTCTGTGCACTAGCCAAAGAAAGATCCTGATCCACACTTACTCCCATGAAGGGGATGCACTATATGGGTGCCTGTGGTGAGCTGTACCATTTTGAGCAGGGCTAGAAGGTGACCATTGTGGAGATGTTGAGCTGTATGCAGACAAAATGGGAGCTGCTAAATGTGATTGCTGACATATAGAATGAGACTTACATCTAGGAGATGTGGGGCTGAAGGATGGACTAGTTGGTGAGTACTGCAGAGACATAGGACAGAAGTCAGTTTTGGCAGACTTCAATGTGGTGATGTTGGTGAGAATGAAGGTGACATAGGTGAATATTGCAGGCTAGGAGATGTAAGGTTGAGAGCAGGCAACATTGGGGAGTATGTCAGGAATGTAGTTCCTCTGCTTCTGTCATAGAATGGGGGGTCACACCATTGTATGGAGACTAAGGGATACAAGAGGATGTGGACAGCTCATGTACACACTAGGAGAGCTTGGGCTGTACCCAGAATTGGTGGGTGACATGCCTTCTGCACCCAAGGACCTCTGTCCTTCTGGTGGTTGATGATGGCATCTTTCAGCATGTCGATGTCAACTGTGACATTGGAAGCACCCATACCCATCAGCATGAGCTGGCTGGGCATGTCTTCTGCAAAACCTCAGAATCTCCACCTTTGCCCTGAAGAGTAGCACATCAGAGCACTAGTGTCAGCATGGTTCAAGTGGTCACCATGAGCATTCCACAGTGGACCATGAGGTTGCAGAGTAATGCCCAAGTAATGGTAGTTGACATACAAGCAACCTCAAACTCGAGTATATTGAAGATCTCAAGGCAGCTGTGCGAGTGGTGTTCTCACCTGGAGCACATATCAACATATCAATTCAAGCTGACAGTGTCAGTCTCCCAGGCCCACTCCTCCGAAAACTGCCAATTAACAGTGGCTAATGCATGAGCCATCAAATTAGATAGCTCCTTATTGACATGGCTGTTCCAGTGCATGAGTATGCATGAGTAAAGTCAGCACTTGGAGCAGACATTACCTTCAAGGTGACACCATCAGCATCCATGACCCACTCCTTCATCATGATACTCCCCTCATCATTTACATACACTCCCCAATGAGTACACCTGGTGGACACCAGGCACACCATGTAAGCTGACTGAGTTCAGCATCATATCCTCCAGAAGGGGATGTCAGTTTCCACACCCTCCATCACCCATGCCCCAGCCACCTGATAGAGTATTTTTGCCTGAACAGACTAGAGATAGCAAAGAGCATTCTAAAGAACACTACCAGATGTCTGCAAATGGCAAGGACCAAGCTATGCAATGATGCATTGTACTTAGGATCTGGGGGATGCATGATGGATATGGTGACAAGGGGGAGTTGATGGGCAGAGAGAAAACTGATGGTAGTAGCAGAATCTGAATGACATGACATGAGGAAGATATGTGGCATGTGCTGGGGAGGCCATGTTTCACAAAGGACTTGTTGGTTTGATCTGGCTATGGCATTTTAGTTTACAGTGGTTTTGATGAGTTCAAAATTGTAGCTTACCCACAGTATCTCATGACAGAAGTGGAAGAGAAGAGGTTGGTAAGGGGGGTCAGAGTAGAAGGTACCAAGGTCAGGGTTGTCAGTACAGATGCATATGTTCCTAGTGTGGTAGCACAGTGAGAGATGGGCCAAATGAGAAAGGAACTGCAGTCTGGTTCACAGTATGAATCTACCACCAGATGACAACTTTGTTGACATCATTGAATGATGGCCCCATCAACAGCTGAGGTGTCATAGAACCAGTCAATGATCATGGCTTCCTCCATATCCAGCTTCAGTTAGACAGCTTCTAGCAGCTAGACATCAAAGATGTCATCATCATAGTCGAGTGGTGGCTCTTAGCTGGGAAATGCATGTGCTTGAAGTGCCTGTGGTCTTTGATCTGGCAGCAATATTTTAAGTCAGTTGTCTTTTCAATGAATTTAAAACTGTAGCTCACCCAAAACACCCCACAACAATGAATAATGAGTTTCTCTGAGTTGTCCTCACTCCAGATCACAAAGAGGTGGCTGTATCAAAACTGTGGGGACAACATGACATGAGGAAGATATGTGGTATGTCCTGGGGAGGTCATATTCCACACAAGGGCTTGACAGTTGAATCTGGCAGTAATTTTTAAGTCAGTCATCTTTCTAATGAATTTACATAAAACCATGGCTCACCCAAAATACCCTGCAACAATGAATAATGAGTTTCTCCAAATTGTCACTCCAGATCACAAAGAGGTCGCTGTACCAAATCTTGACTGCAGGGATAACATGACATGAGGAAGATATGTGGTATGTCCTGGGGAGGCCTATTCTACACAAGGACCATCCTCCACTGTCCCTTCCTTGACAACCAAGGCAACCAGCATAAGTTCAGGGGCTGAGAATGAAGACAATGCACAGGACTTTACTGCTGAGGGTGTTGATGGCACATGACCCACCACTGCTGTCCTGGTTTGACTTTGGGTGGCAGGCCATCACCAGCAACATGAGGTAAGTGGTTGATTAGGAAAATTGTTAAGATGGAATTTTTAATTACTTGTAGGCTGTGGAGTGTACTATCAGCACTGACATTAACCCACCAGCTAGTGATGATGACTTTGACAGGCCCATTTCTGATGTAGCACAGATGGGTTCTAAGTGCAAACATGCAGGTTGCAACATTCCTGGATATATCACCATGTCTGATGCAGACAATGACAATGAAGCATCCAACACTGGCTGTAATGATGCAGGTTCCCACTTACCACAAACAGAAAAGGTCCCCCACATGACTGCAATGGTATGTACATACTTTGGCTCATTTAATTGCCATGCTAATCTATGTGAGTGGCAGATTAATGTTACCATGGAGATGCCAGCAAAGAAACCACAGACTAATTTGCATAGTCATGCCATGGCAGAAGGATCCAGACAGTCAGCCCTGGTGACTATGATTCCAAGTCAAGTGTCATCTACCAGAGCTGACAGCATGAGTAGCAGACATGTCCATTACATCAATGGACACTTGCCTCCTTTGCTGCAAGAGAATAGGAAGTGGACCAAGCAGGGCCTTCCTGCCCTGCTGACATGGGCTGGAAGTTTGGGTGACCCATGGGTGATTCCAGACCAGGACTTGATGCAAGCTCTCCAGATGATTATAATGACCATTAACCTGAATTTCAGTGACTTAACTGCAATATGTCCTGGAGCACCAGTTTTCATCCTTGTACCTTTTTTTTTGTTTCCATTGAATGCCTGACTCACTTCATTGGACAGGCAACCTGGCAGCTCAGTGTTTGGCACAGCAATTTCAGTTCCACTGCCCTTGCCACCATGGCCCACTTCCTTGCATCAGATGCTGACCACGAAGAACCTTCTGACATTCAGGAGATGTGTAACAAGCTTCTTGATGGGCTTGCCTTCTTATATCAAGATCTTGATGCCTCAAAGCCTGAATATGCATATTGATCACAATTTCTATTACCACTCCTTGCCCACATGCATTTATGGCCCTGCATCAGCTGCCCAGATGTGCTGAAACTTGACACTGGTGCTTTGAAAGAGCATGGCATCAAAGGCACTCTCACTCTTTGCTGTGCTGCAGTAAGTAATATACTTAACCTAGTGGAAAGGCAGATTAACAATTGATTTCGCTCGAATGCACAATCTGTCTCTTCCAAAGGGGCAACCTCCTTGTTGATGACCAAATCAGTGCATGTGGCAAGGCCACTGTGAGGACTCCCCTCAAGCATAATAAGATGTCTGGGAAGGAATCATCTGCTGCATTGTCATTCTCCAAGCAGAATTGAGGGGCATGCACTCATCAGTATTTCATGTTGATCAACAAATGCAATAGTGCTGCCTTGAAAGAGATTGTTTTATCAGCAAGTCTCCTGGTCATTCCTACCATGGATAGCCTGATGGTGGAGGATGGTAGCTCACCTGATGATGCACTGACCAATGACTTGCTTGTGTCTGCAAACCAATGCATGAGTATTTGTACATATGGTGTCATTACCTGAGGACATACTGATGAGTTTGACAGGATACCCACTGAATCCATCAGCATTCCACCAGCTGTATTGCAGCCTAGTCTGCAGCATATTTTTTCCATCATTTCCAAGTCTTGCCCCCTCCCCAATTTGCTCACTATGTATGATTTTCTTTTGGCTAATCATGCTCTCTCATGTTAGCAGATACTTTGTCACTGCTCATTTCACACTATCACTACAATATGTCTGCTCATTTGTTTTCATTTTGCCATTTAATCATGACCAGGGTATTGCTTACTTCTCAGATGGGTGAAGTGTGAGCTATGAAAGGTAGGATTGTAGTCTAACTGCAAGCATCAATAGTCTGAAAGGTATGACAGTGAGAAGTCACAATAGTGTAAATAGTCAGAAAAGTGGTTCGGATAGATGAAGGACCTACTTAAAAAAGTGTAGTGGCTATCTGTATATCTTTGACTATCCATGACTAAATAAGCATGAAAAGTACAAAATAGACATTGGCCAATGTACTGATGACAGACAGATTTAGACTTGCACATTACATGACAGCTGTCAACATGTCAATGCTGGCTACAGGTGATGGCATGGCTATCTTACTGACTGAGATCAGCCCAAAGGGCAGACCAAGGGACTCCATGATAAATTAACAGCTATTGAAGCCACCTGGGTGAAAAGGCATCTCATTGTGATTTATGAGCTATCTGAATCACCAAGCCATGGTACTGGTCAGAAGAAATCAATTACATTTACAGGTTGCAGCCCACAAGCTGTCAAAGGTCTAGGCAATAACCAAGGATGTGTTGGAGATTGAATCACCCCTGTGTGATGTACATTTAGTGCGAGTTTTTACTTGCTTACATAATCACTTAGAGCGCACTTAGTAGTACAGTTTTGGTACTGTTTCCTCAGTAGTTGAGTCACTACTGAGGGTAAGCACATACATTCCTTACTGTAGATTACTTACTGATACCTTGTAGCTGCCTACAGGTATATTTAATATAATAGTAGTTGAGTCACTACTGAGGCTGCCTACAGCCCTTTTCTACAGAATGATCCAAACATAAGCCATGGGTGTCAGCTTCTTCCAAAGTCACTCCCACCCACTGCCATGTCATGCCCCACATCAGCAAAAGCATTCCCCACTGTCCATCCCTGTCCAGCTCATTACAGCATGTTACAGCCACTACAGCATAACAGGAAAGCCCCCCCCTGTCTGGTGCTGTAACAGTGCTGTAATAGTGCTGTCTAGTGCTGTCACACATTACCTACTCACTGCACAGTGGAACTGAATGGCACAGCACTGTACAGGATGCCCAAGTCTGCACAGTCCCACTCAGAACTGAATGACTGTACAGTGCTGTACAGGATACCCAAGTCTGCACAGTCCCACTCAGAACCGAATGACTGTACAGTGCCATACAGGATATCCAAGTCTACACAGTATGGTACATTACAATGAACTCTGTACAGCATGATACACTATATTGGACTTTGTACAGCACAGTACACTACATCTAACTCTGTACAGTACCATACACTACATCCAACTCTGTATAGTGCCATACAATTCATTTGCCAATCTGTACTTATAATCACACTTTCATTCTTACTTAATTGCACTGTCCATTTACTCATTGATCATTTTAGAAGCTGCAACAAAAAATGGTACATTCATGCAGTATCTATGGGGGGGATGGGGAAACAAGAATATAATCAGTCTAGCACAACCTGCCATTCATCAGTTTGCGACCAAGCTGCTTCTCTTGTGGAGTATCCCATCCTTGGAACAAATTTAGTTCCCATCCAACAACCACTGGAAATGAATCCTAAACCTACATTCCAGCCCAAGCCCATTCCTGAAGCATTGTGTCAAATTTGTTCCCATGGTAGCTGTCATGCCACACTTGACCAATCAAAGAAGTGAGGCTGTTGTATGCATCTTCGACCTCCTCTCTACAAAGAGACTCATTCTTGATAGCTCCATGCTTTTTGAACATCATTAAGATGGTTCGAACCTTGATTAACTCATGTTAGTAGATAGAAGGACAGCTGAGAGTAATGTATGATTGCAGCAACAAGGGCAAGTGCTTTGTCAGGAACAGATGCTTGGAATTCAATGAACTGGCAAAGTGACTTTGAGCTAGTGCAGTAGTAAACAGCAAGGCAGATCTTCTTGAGAGCAGGATGGGCAAAGTTGCTGGCCCTTCCCTGCAATCTCACATGAAGATGATTACATGACACTGACATAGATGTACTTACCAATGAGTCTACATCCCCACAAAGGTATCATGCACCTTCAAGAAGTTGTGTGGCTTTCTTCTTGATGAATTCAATCCATTCAGCATTGTCTTCGATGTTTTCAGGGGGATAGAGACAATACTCAAAAGGCACAATACATATGGTGGCCTTCTTGATTTCACTGTGGAAGGTTTGCATGTTGTTGTACAGCTGCAGAACATTGGTCACCTGAGCTGTCATCATCTTCACTGTGCAACCTATCCTGTGCACAGCCTGCCACATTGCATCATTGTTTCTTGGAGTGATGCTTCTCACCATTGCCAGCATCCTCAAGGTATGTGGGTGAGGGAGGATGAGGGCAACAGTTTCAGGAGTGATGGCTCACATTAACATCATAGTCCACACCAACCTCTTAATGGTGTGAGTGTACTAAAATAATGTTGAATTTTGATCACCTGTTCATCATTATGTGGTGGAGGGCCATTCCACACTCTATGGCCCTGTGGCAAAATAGGTTGATGTGAAGCTATGCTTTCCTGTTGCTGGCCAGTAGAGTGAGGTGGCAGAGGGTCTTGAGCATGTTCAGGTACAGCTTTCAGTCGAGGTTGTTGAGACTGTTGAGGCATGGGTCACTGAGAAGGATGGGGCCCAGACCATGAGGATGCTGCATGCTGAGGGGCAGACTGCTGGGGGGGGAACATGCTGGGAAGATGCTATAGAGTCCATATGGATGTGCTGCTGTGAAGATTGACACTGCAAAGAGGGCTGCTGAGAATGCATTTGGGATGGGGGGGACACACACTGCTGAGGGCTGGGTGGAGTACCCATTTGATCTTCCAGCCCTACCTCTAAGAAATAGAATCACTGTAAACCGAGTATGAAATAAAATGTACTTACCATCATTGAGGTCACAAGGAGGCCCAGCATCCATCTCCTCCTCCAAGTTGAGGTAGAAGTTGGAATGGTTGTTGAACTCTTCATCATCAGAAGGAAATGTCAGCCTATTCTCATCTGGTCCACTTTCAGACATTCTATCATTATTTGCATGGCCACCAGCACCTTCACCTGTGACATCATCAGCATCTGACCATGCACCTATGTTGGGGTCATGCAACTCTTCACTAGAGCTGGGTTTGCTCAGGTCATCACTTGTATCATCATTGATTCAAGAGACATTTGGTGCTCAACAGACAACTTGCTGGCCAGCTTGGGAGGGCTTGGAAGAAATTTTCTCTGCAGACTTCTTCAATAGACCAGAGTCAGCAGTTGGTCCTGCAGCTGCAGCCCAAGGCATAGATGGGTCTGGTGCTGATGATGTAGATGGGGCCTCTGGGACTGTAGAGAGAGTCTGTGGATGAGATCTAGAGGTAAGTTGGGAAGTACACTCAGCAATAATGCTATCCCACAATACCATATGCCAAGGTTGTTGGGATGTATGCTGGGTGGTGGCTAGCATCGGCATGAGTGTGAGTGCATTTATGGTATTGCATGCTAGACAGATTAAATGTACATACCAGTCAGTTGAGATGTAGTAGTCTGACCTTGTGCTTGAGGGACAGTAGCCTGTGCAGTTTGGTGCACCTGGTATCTGCCACAATTCTGCTCATACTCATTCAGTGATTGAGTCCCAATGAAAGTTGGCTGCATTGGAGTTCAGACTTGGAAGCTGAATCTGGAGCCAGGTTCTGCTCACTGAAACTAAGGTAGAAGACTGGTAAGAGTGTCTGTTTCACTGCCAAAGACTTCGGTCTGCTGCTCTCTAGCAGTATTCTGTTTAGTATGCATTAGCATGTAACACAGTATTTCTATGGAAATTAATTACCTTTTGACCCTTTTGAGGGACCCTCCTCTGGTGGCAAGGCATCAGAGCCAAAATGTTCTGTGGTGCATTATCCAGTAGTGCAACCTGCTGCCTGGGTGTTTGCTGGGGTTGAGCCAGGACATCTCCAACCTTTTCAAGTTGTGTGACAACACCACCCTGGCTGGCTGTTGTCCACCTCATCCTTTGCAAGGTCAGTGCAGTCTGCTCATGTGAAGAGGAAGGCACACTGGTATCACCCATGCCATCCAAGTCGCACTGGGCTGTTTTCTTCATGTGCTTTGACCTCAGCATACTATGGGGAGAGCTGGTGAAGTAGAAAATGTGCAGTGAGGCTGTGAGGGTATATCACAAAAGAGCACACACCTTAGGCTCAGCAACTGAAACTTGAACAACCTCCTAGTAAGCAAAGCCAATGCAAAAATCAGGTAAACCTGCTGTCAGTGATGATCTAGTACTTATGTCAGTTGGTCTCAATCCATTGTGCTGACTGCTGACAAGAAAAAGAGGGGCAAGGAAAATGGGTGCATAAGCTGTGGGACAAGTACTATGCATATTACTTGTCATTGGCCCATCATTGCTGCTGGCTCGAAATCCACCCACCTCTCCAGTCCTCCCCCCTTCTATTTCAGGCAAGTTGTCCATGTGACTTTTTTTGTCACCCCAATGTGTGATTGGAATTTGATCAGACAAACACCTTTCAACCTGGAAAAAATCAGAGAATATGGTCTAGTGGAACTGAGGTCAGGAAAATGACATTTTAAATTTTTGGTATTTACTGATGGTGAGATATGAGTGTCAAGTCATGTACTACATATAGATATCAAATGGACAGTTGTGCATTGACCCAGGTGGTGGTGATGAGACCACATACATGGCCAAAGGCAAATGGGGTGGGCATGCAGGAACAGAGAAAGAAATTTGACACCAGGGCAAGCAAATGGAACAATGCAATGCTAGCAACAGCAAGACATACCATACCCATCATTAGAGCAGTGTGTGAAGAGGGAAAATATGACCATGCCCCTTGTGCATTGTATGGCACTCACTCATTGGCTGTGGCATGGATGGCATTGATCAGTTCCTCGTGCTGCCTCTGGTTATATGCTAAGATAATGTAATCAGTATCAGAACACAAAACAAAAGTCAACCACTCTCAGAAAGGATGGAGTAATTCTCATTGTTCACCATTTCACTGTGCAAGATCCTCAAGGACCTGTTTGATACCTGAGTGCTTGTTGAGTCCACCAATCCGAAGATGCCAATACAGATGACCTATCAGGTTTGCCCTCATTCACTTGTCTAATGACATCCTCCTTCTGCTTAGCAGCATTTTGTTCCTTGATGATTCTTGCCACAATACCAAGCAACTCCTGGATTTAACCATCTCTCTCAGTTTTCCAGTGTTGTTTTTCTGCACAGTGTTCCTTGTTCACAGGCTTGTTCTCCTCACAGCATGCATGATTCTGTTGCACCAAGTTCATGATCTTGGTTAATTGATCATGCAACCCCTCTTCCTGCTCTGCAGCTGCTGAGTGGGCTTCATCTGCTTCTGCCATATGTAGTTGCCACTTGTTATCAAGTTCTGCACAAACATGATGGAGCTCCTCTTCCAGTTTGTGAATCCTTGCTGTGTGGGTTTTATTCAAATGTTGCCATTCAGCCTCCAGATCAGCACATGCATGTTCACATTCAGCAGCATTAGCTTCATGTTCCTTTTCAAGCAACTCTCTCTCCATATGCACTATCTCATGGATGTACACTGCATGACAAGATGCTGCATCCCAGGTGGTTATCCTGATGGATTCAATCATGGAGTGTTCATCAGTATAGCAAGGCAGAGGAATGGGTATTGGTGGAACATTAGCTACTTTCTTTTCAAGTTTGTGGAACAGAGCATCACCTCACTGCCTGGCTTTGGCATCCCTCTGAGCCTCCTCATTCAAGTGGAAGCCATCTTCACATCTTCTCTCAGTGTCATGGGCATTGTTGCATGATCTGTGCTTGCATTTGGCACCATTGAGATGTTTGCACTAGTTGAACAGATGTCAACAAGGTGAGATATCCTCTGGCCCTGGCATTCCATGCTCAGGTGTCAGCAGTACCAGAACATGGTGAGCAATTTCACTGGGCAGGCATCCATCATCTCCCTCCACAATGGTAGGTGGAGGTGGGCCACCTCATGATGGTGTGCATTGGTGGTCATGTATGTCATGAGGGTCCACAACTGAGCCTGCAACAGACATTGAAGGACAATGAGGGTAATGTCTCTCACCAGCATCCATAGGTAAATGAGGTATGGCAGGCTCACCAGGTGGCACACACCTCAACTCTCTCTCATACTGCATGTGGGGAAGCACTGGTCAATCTGCAATAAGTCAGTAATAAAGAAATACATTTCCATTTAAGCTTACCTGCCAAGGCCTTGGCAACTGTGGTGACAGGGATATAATGGCAGGACAAGGTCCATCATCATGTTCTCCACCTAAACTAATAATAGTAGTTTGAGCAGGGGAGTGCAGATGGTAGCCATATGGAATCCTGGTGTTTCCCTCAATATATTCTGGCTGGCAGTGGATAGATGGCGAAGGGTGCCTTCTGTCATATTCATGGTCACCTAGTTCAGAGGAATACACTGTATGATCACTTGGGCATTGCTGGTGAACATCCTCATACTCAGACCATTGCTGCTCAAGTTCATGTGCTTCAGCCTCTCGCTCCTTCAGATGAGAAGGAATGGGTAGTTCCCCTGCTATGACAAGGGGTCTAGAAGGCTGAGTACCTGCATCTTGGTCCTCAAAGTGAGCTGGAGTGTGAGGACCCTCTCATGTAGGTAGGTGGATACCTCCATCCCATTCACCTGGTAAAACCTGCAGTTCACCTGGTTGTGTAGGCTGTGAAGGCTCTGCTTCCTCAGTGGTGGGTTGCCATCTGTGCAAGTGGCAAGGCTCATGGGTGTCCTTGTCAGAATTGGAATCAAAATTGGGGTGGCAATGGCAATGCTGGCAGTAATCATAGTCATCATCATAAGGCAAGCATCATCTTCTATGCCATGGGTAGTAATAGTCATCAGACTCATAGCCATATGTCCACATCGACACAGTCACAAGTTCAGGACGAGCATAAATCGAAGGCAAACCATGAGTGATTATTGGGGGTTCAGGGGGTGCTCTGGTTGTGAAGAATGATGAGAATGAAGAGTATGATGAGGACTTTGGGGTATTTCCATCACCCCATGTTCATGAGGTTCAGAAGGTATTACAGGCTGTATGTAGGGGTGCCATTGGTGGGGGTGGTTGAACAATGATTGGACCAGTGGCTGGTACACCTGGCATAGGCATACCAGGCATCCCCACCACATGGATCATTGGCAGAACCACTGGCTGTCCCATAGGAGGTCCCATAAGGTGAGGATCATGTGCCAATATAGGCTCCTGATGAGACACAGTGTGGGCAACTCTTCTTGTGAGAGTGCAAAGGGAATAGTAGGGAAAGCTGTAGGCAATGCCTAGGCTTGTCCTGAGGGGTGCTGAGTCAGAAGGAGATAGAAGAGGGGGCTAGAAGATGAGAGAGGATTTTTCTTGATGTTCAGCAAAGCATAGTGGCAGAAAACTCAAAAGTCTGCCTTAGACAGTTGCAGAATGACTTCTGGGGAACTGGAGATACTTCTTGGAGGTGAAAAACTCGAAGGGCAGTGATTAAGGAATCTTGAACTCATAGGAAGATGCTGTAGACTTTGTAGTGGGCTTATAGTAGATGAAGCAGTGTTTCTGGGGCAGGAGGGCTCGAGTAGGATGAATAGATGACAAGACAGGCTCTGGGGGACTCTGGGAACTTGAAAATACTCTTAAAAATGACTCTTGGGACTCAGGAAGACTCTTAGACACACAGATATTGACTCCAAAAGGTGGGTGGTCTATTTTTCTAAGTATGTTGGACTTTTGTAGCATAGGGACAGTGGTATCTAAGGTAAAATTCAGAACACATCAGATCTGTCATATGTCAAAAAGTAATAAAAGAAACATAAAGGCTGACATATTGACAATCACATGTGCTGCAGTGACATAGATGGAAAGTAAAACAAACAGCATCCAGAACATGAAGGTAAGTAAAGAAGAAAAGGTACAACTACATACTTGGGTTGGAAGGGAATGCTGTGGGACTGGCAGTGATTTTGTCAACCAAAGGGGGGTGCAGGAGGCAGCATTACTAAGAGGGTGACAGCTTTTGGTGCTTGTAGAGTGGATATAGCCATGAGGGGATGTGTCAACTCATGACAGGTCAGTGGGGAATTGCCAACAGGCAGTGTTCAGAGGTTACATGACAAGAGGGGAGTGCATACAACAGGGGACAGACCTATGTATTGTGGTATCTGAAGGGTGGTGGTGATGTTGCTGGCAGAGATGGGAGCATGTGATGGATGAAGGATGTGATGAGAGGTGTGATGTTAGGACACATGGCAGTGTTTTTGCCAAGGTGATGCCATGACTACAGAGAGAGATGTGTGATGAGTGACTGATGAAACTGAGGAAGGCTGCCTAGGATGTTCTGCAGCCTTAGGGAGTAGGGACTCCCTACACCTCCCAGGGTCTTTGAATGCTGACCATCCTCAGTCAGGGGTATATGGCAATCAGGACAGAAACAGGATGACATCAGACATGTGGTGTGGCTGTGCATGGATCAATGGAAGGGCATGGGGTTCTTGGTCACATGCTGTGGCAACAATGTTTCCATGTCAAGAAAGACCATCAAAATGTACCAAACAAAAATGCCACTTGAAAGCTAGAGGCCATGATGAAGGAGATTCCAGATGAGTTTGCTGGAGAGGATGTGGAATGCAAGTGGGTGGACCATTTTTATGAAGTGTTGGTGACTTAGGGCTGCAATCTAGAGGGTAGCTCATAGGTGACAAGGGATGACAGGAACATATTGAGAAACTATGCCAGTTCACCACTGGCATCAGCATGAGCATCCCAGACTATGACAAGGACACCAAGACCACCATCAGTGAGGCATTTGAGTGGTTAATGGAGATCCAAGCCCAGTTTCCTCAACATGCATCAAAAGGCAAGGGAAAGGAAGTGCTGATGTCAAGGACATCTCAGGAGGATCAGGAAGGGGTCTGGCACTCAAAGAGGCAAGTGGGAAGGGCAGCTGAGGGGAAGAGAGTCAAACCCAAGGTGCATACAACTCACAATCCTTCCTTCCCATGTTTCTAATGCATTTGTCATTCTAAGCCAGTGTCCCCTGATGCTGAAGCTGGGAAGGAGCTGTCTGCTCCCATTGGGAGTGCATCAACACCTGTCAAGGTGATGTGCAGCATTGTCAAAATGGCTGTCAAAGTTATGGGCAGTGACCAAGAGCCATGCAGACTTTGCACTAGACTAGGAATCATGTGCATACATGAGGAAGGCCAAGCTGGTGAGAGGTGCCACCAGGGGAAGAAAAAGTGTGATAAGGCCTACAAGACTGGTAGGAAGGTGAGTCACAATTCCATGACACTGTGATAACAAATTCAAGAGGACATGCAGTGGAAAAACCAGGAAGGTCCACCACCATCAGCAGCAATGATGAGCAAGAGACCAAAGACCATGTCTGCTCCCCCTCTGACTCCCACTGGCCTCTCAGCATCATTGTCAACATGAAAAGCTCTCCCTCAAGTCTGACTTCTTGTTAATCCAGATGAAGAAGTTTCTGTGCCAGCGACCATCCCAGGACCACCTCCACCCTCTCCTGCTCCTCCCTTCCATTGTTTCTCACTTCCAGTGCCCCTCCCATGCCTGCTCTCATGCCAGTACCTTCCAGAACTACAGAAGACCCAATCAAAGATGCAGCGATGTTTTTTGCTAATCCCAGTGGCCTTTTGGACGAACAAGAGGCAGAGATGGCAGATGTCAAGATGCAAGAGGTCGACATCGACCTGACCATGCTGCAGGGATCCCTGCATGCATCGCTGCCACCTGGGGGAGAGGTAGAAGACTCCACACAATCATTGAGGAGCACATGACAGGCATACAGAAGAGGCCAAAGAGCACTCAAGGAGTTGGATGCCATGATTGCTGGTTTTGATGATTTGATTGAGCACAGTGAGGACTTGCTGAGCTACCTGTACTCACAGATATCACAGGTTACTTCTGAGGTGGGGACTATGGCTGTGGCAATTCACAGTAACAAGCAGCAGCTTCAGTCTCTGAAGGAGTGGCAGGAAAGGTACATAATAATGGGTCCTTAGCTAGACGGTTCTGACATCTGTGCCATAGCATAGAGCAATTGCAGCATGTGTCAGTCTTGCAGGTGGTCTACTGATTGAGAGTGAAACAGCTGAGCTGAAACAAAAACCTTGCTGCACAAGCAGGTATAGTAAGGAGAAAAGTGTCTGTGAATGATTGGAACATTCATTGATAAGTAAGATATCCATAAATGAGAAGGAGAGAGAGGAAGTAATGAGCAGTATCTGAGGAAGTGGCATTTCTATTGTCTTTCTTTGTAACACATTCTTGGCAGTATTCTTTAAAAGAGAGGCAGTGAGTAAGTCTACAAAACAGGTTGAAAGAATGAAAGGATTGATTTTGATGGTATATTTATTTCTGCTTTTGATGGTAGACTTTTTGTTTTGAAGGTTGCATATAAGAAGATTGTCTGTTAAGTTAATGAAAGAAATGAAAGAAAGAAAAGAAGAAAAGAAACACAGTGGATAGGGTATAAGTTACTCATCTGACTCATCCTTAAGGACACCAGCAAGCTCTGGGTCAGGAAGGGAGTCATCTTCAAGTTGATCAATGGCAGAGGTTTCAAGGCCAGCCAAGTGGGTGACCTCTATGTGAGACTTGTCATGAGGATAATAAGGAAACAGATGGAAGGCAGCATAGTGGAATTTCGAGATGGCACTGCTGAGCTCTGCAAGAAGGTAAGATCCACCTTTAGTATGATGCACCACTACCATAGGACCTAGGTAGTGGGGTTTCATCTTTCAATCTAGCTCCTTCTCAATACAAGAGTTTCTGACAAGGACAAGTGAGCCAGGTTCAAAGTCAAAATCATGGATTGTGTGCTCGAAATGGGATATGAAGTCTTTGGCAGAGGTGAAGTGGGCTTTCAGGACTCATTCATGGACCAGCACCAGGTCTTCTGGATGCTTCTGAAGTTGATGAGCATGGTTAGTGATGAGGTCAGTGGTCGAGTAAAAATCTGCCTTGAAGGGGGAGAGGAATGTCACCTCGGTGAAATCGAAAGGGAGCCTGGGATGGATGCCATGAGCCATATAATAAGGGGAGAATCCTGTAGCTTTATGAATGGTGACTCTTTTGGCCCAGAACACAGATGGGGCAACCTCTGACCACCTCAATGCTTCTCCCTCACAACTCTTCACCATCACTTCTCTAACATCAAAATGCTGCTGCTGTAGGAAAAGATATAGAAGAGCTGGGGATGGGTGGAGATGACCTGAAGGGGAGAACTTCCAGAGGGGCTTCTAGCCTGGAGAAGGAAACTGTCTGAGAAATGTCTGAAGCTGTCTGGGCTGTCTGAACACTGAAGCAGGCCACACACAACCTTCTCAAACTTGAAACTCTCACTCATAACTCGATTGTTATTATTTTAGGTAGGTAAAATGTAATGTAGGTGTGCATGCAGGCTTACATAAGCCACAATGCGAGTATACTACTCAGAATACTAAGTAAAACCAAAAGTAAATGACCAGAAATAAAAAGAGAAAGTAAAAACAATAAAAGAAAAGAAAAAGTAACAGCTATAAAATAAAAGGAATATCCTAGTGGGGAGTACTCACTCCCTACACTGCTCTACCACTCTGTTTGCTTGCAAATTATAAGGTGAGATGCTGATATGATGAATGCCATAGGTCTTCAAGAGCCAGTTGAGAGCTAGAATGTAAGGTCTGCCATTGTTGGTGATGATTTCCCCTATGGCTCCCCAATGACATAAGATCTGCTGAAAGAGGAACTTCCCTATGGACTTGCCAGTCTCTGACCATAACATAGCCCATTCTGGGTAGCTGGTGAGTGAGCAACATGCTTGAGTGATGTAATGATAACCATTTGACTTCAGCATTATGAAGGTATCGATGTAGGCTTTGTAGAATAGAGGTTCAGGGGCAGTGATGATGGGGGGAATGTGGATGCAATCTAGGCAGTGAATCTTGCACTTGTGACATGTCTTGATGTACCAATGTATGTCCTGTTCTAGCATAGGCCACCAGAAATGTATCAGTAAATGCATGCAGATGGAGAAGATACCCTTGTGGCCCAACTCATCATGGGCTTGGTGAATAAGGCTGAGACATTTATGAGGGCAAACTACAAGTTGGTGATGACCCTGGGGCTCTTTCCTCAAAAGTTCTCTGCCCTTGATGAAATATCTGGTCACAAGCTGGATGAGGCTCTCTAAATCCTTCTCTCCTATTCCATCTGGCAGTTTCTTCATCTCCAAGAACTCTTTCACCACCTCCAACCTCTCATCTCTCTGCTTTGCTTTCTCTGATCATGGAATCTCTATTTTGGCATTATGTGGTGGCATTTCAACAGCAGTAAAAATACTGATATCCTGAGGTAGGGGACTAGATAAGTGATAGATGGACAGTGGAGATTCCAGATGAGGATGTAGCACTCAAGACCTTGGCTCTTGACAATTCATGAGTTCCATTGTGAAAGCTCCACATTCATCGACCCAGTCCTCAATTCTTCTTCATCTACTTGGGGTCTTCATCAGATTTGGGCCTCCTAGACAGCCCATCTGGCACAGCATGTTTGGCAGCAGGTACATGCATGAGTTTGAAGTTGAAGAGAAGGATGCCAGCAATCCAGCAATTGATAGTGGCATTGGGCTGCAAGTCAGGGTTATTAATCATACCCTTGATATACCTCACATCCACCTCTACAACCAAGTTCTTTGCACTGAAGATATAAAGCTGCACATCATGTAGGGCTTGAAAAAGGCTGAAAAGTTCAAGCTTGGCTTGACTATAATGCTGCTCATGATCATTAAGTGTAATGGATCCAAAATGAGCAGGGTATCTCTTGCTATCTTTGCCCTCCTGCATGAGAACATAGCTGATGGTGATGTTAGAGGTGTTGACTGCAAGGATGATGGGTAAGGTGGAATTATAGTCAATAGTTCAAAGTGCTGGGGAGGAAATGATGGCTGAGCAGAGATAGTCCATGGCTGCATGGTGTTCATCTCTGAAATCAAAAGGGGATGTCTTTCTTGGTCAATTTAATGAGGGGACAGGCATGTCTGGCAAAGTCTTTGATGAAAATGCAGCAGTATGAACAAAGACCTAGGAAGCCCCTGACTTCAGTGATGTTAGTGCAATAAGGCCAATCTTTGATTTTTTGAACTTTGGCCTCATCTGGGATCCTCCCCTCATATGATACCTTCTGTCTAACAACCACAATAGATGGAGTGATGATTACACATTTCTTGGCAGAAACTGTAGCACCAGCATGATGCAGATGATGAAGGACATGGTTGGTGTTCTGAAGGTGCTCCCAGATGAAGTGGTGAATCCCAGGATTCAGGAATTGTCTCATAGGTGCCATTGGTGTTTTGGTAGCATGATTTTGGCCCTTTAATGGGGCAATCATTGATGAAGGGGATAGTGACCTTGGGGATTTCTTCCTTCAGGATCCAGCAGACATCTCCATGGAAGATTTGGATGGCATTTGTGTAACCCATAGGGAGTTTCATGAGTTGAAGAGTGCCAATAGGGGTTTGGAACATAGTGAGGTCATGGTAACTGTCATGGATGGTCCTGTGGTCATACCCTACCATGAGATCTAGGATGCCATACACTGAATGGCAAGCAAAGGCCTCTGCAATTGAGTCAACAAAAGGGGGAACTGCAGAATCCTGAAAGACATGGCATTTAGCAGCTGCAAATCATGAACAAGATGAAGGGATTTTCCATCTTTCTTGATGATGCAAAACCACTTGGATCGGTAGGAAGAGGTGGATGGTTCATAGACACTGGCAGTGACCTTCTCTTTAATTATGTTAATGATGTCTCAAAAAATGGCAGGTGGGATGGGGATATTTCATTTGACCCAAGGCTTGTGAAGCAGAGTCAGAATTTTTAGAGGGGGAACATGTCTTCATGAAAGGTTCCTCTTTCAGAGGTCTCCCAAGCAAATGCCACCTCATGGGTATGAATGAGCCATTGAACAAGGTCCAACTCCACTGGCCAAAGGAACTTTGCAGGGTCATGATCGAGCTCTTCTGCTCATTGTGCCATGAATCTAGGACCAGGAAAGAAAGGAGGGGGGTGGTATGGTAATACAGGTAGGTCTGCAAGAGGGTCACCAATCTCCTGATGCTCTACTCTGAACTCAACAGGCATCACAGTCAGGATAGGTTTCACCTTCTTTGCTACAGGTTTGTACTTCAAAACATGATAAACTGGGTCAAAACGAAGAGAGGATTGTAGGACTGAAAGTGTCAGCAGAGAAATAGTAGTACTCATAGAAAACAGGAAAGGATCTTTTGAGGAAATGAAACTCAAGTTGAAAGGATCAAGAATGGGCATACTTGCAGTGTTATAGCATATAAATAAGCCATGGTGGCATTTTCTTTAAAGTCTGTGGAAGAAGGTAAAATAAAATCTGAAGTCAAAGAGGGGGAGTCTGCAACATAGAGAGAACACATGGATACTATTTCTTTCTGGTCTCTTCACACCTCTGGCAAGTCCTCGACTGACACTAAAAACCCTGTTCACCAATCTCTAAGTGACAGTGGCATTCTTGGCGAGTGAAATACTCTGCCTCATCTTCTGGGTTTATGAATTGAGGGTAGGGGTGTAGATGATGTCAAGGATGAGTTGGGACTAATAGTTGCCACCCAGAATTGGGGTTGCAGATTTCCAAGGACTGCTCCCCATCAGGGAAGTTGTGCAGGATGCTACTTAGTAGGCAGAAGAAGGGGCATCCTAGCAAGAGGTCAAAGGGTGCTCAGTCAATGACCTGAATCTGTAAGTGAGCCTCAACTGGCCCAATATGCAAGGTAGCATTCTCAATGACCCCTAGAGTGCTTTCTTTAGATTGGTTAGTGGCCTTGAGAGTCATACACATGTCTGAATGAAGTGGAGCACCTAAGGCTTCCCATAGCTCACATCTAAGGGCTACCACCTGACATCCACTGTCAAGGATGCACTCAACTTGGAGTTTATCCATCAAGATCCCATCTACAGCATGGAGAGGAGCTGTAGCTAAGCCAATGCACTTCCCCTCAGTATCCTTCACAAGGTATTGCTTGTAATGTACCCATGCAGAGGATGATGAAAACTCCACTGCAGTTTCAAGGCTACCAATGGCTATCTTCTTCATCATGGCCATCTCTTTTATCTGTTTACATATTTCTGGACTGACTGCTAGAAGATCTTGTGTTGAAATTTTGATCTTAGCACCTAAGACTTGGGATATGAGCTGTTTAGTAGCAGCAGCTTCATCAAAGCTGCTCTGGTAATGAAACTGAGGGGTAGAGTTAGATTGAGGCTTCGAGTTAGATGCTTTTGTGGTGTTTGGCCTTGTCTGAGGGATGTTAGATGATGGCTGAGTGTTTGAGGCTGTGGTCAGTGCAGAGTTGTTGGCTAGGGGAGGGTTGGCAGGAGCAGTGTTTCAAGGATGACAAGCAGGAATTTCTACACCATCAAAGCAAGTGGGTTTCTTCTTCTTGATGGCATTCTTAAGCTCCTCCACCTGAGCATAGGCTCTGGCAAAGGCATGCTTGTCTTCTTCATTGGCATTATCCTTGATCTCCTTGTTGACAAGGTAAGATGAGGGGTGAACCTCCACCTGAAATTCAGTGGTGTCTTCAGAGCCAAAGAACATGGTATTAATGAGGTGGGGAGGGGTATCATGCCCTTGAGATGAAGAAGAGGTTCCTGGAGATTGAATGGACACCAGGTTAGCTGATGCCATTATAGACTCTCGAAGGGCCAAGAAGTTGTCAATCTTTTCCTTGAAATTCTGCCCTGCCACAGATCTAGGGATGTCAGAGCCATCTTTCATGAAGACCCTACCACCAATGAGTATGCATTTCCCTTGGCAGACATATTCCTGGCACAATTCACATTCAGGAGTCCTATGACCATCAGTGCTGCCACAGAAGAAGCAGTGGGGATTGAAAGTGCAGTGGAATTGTTGGTCTTGAGACTGAGTCTGATGGGGGGCTGGCCCAGGATCAGCCACCTGGACATACTCTCTCTTCAAGATGGTTGGCAGCACTGTTGGTTGGGAGTATGATTCTGGAAATAAGGCTGAGCTGTCAACCTGAGCGATGTTTTGATGGGCACCACTGAGAAGATAGGTCACATGCTTGTAGACATCATCAAATGGCCATGGTTCATCAACATCATGGTCTAAGTCCTTCAGTTGGAGATGAGTAGCAAGGTGGTTACAGAATCTGGGTGGGAAAACTTCAAGGAACTTCTTGTTGATGTAGTCATCAGGGAGTTTCTTCTTTTTGTTGATCAGGGCTATGATGTGGCAAAATTCATGGACATATTTGCCAAGGTTGTTGAGGGATGACATGGGCTTTTGTACTTGGTGGTGTAGGAGGGTCTTGAGGTTGACTTTCATGTATTGATGACCTTTAACATTAGCACCAGGGTAGAAACCAGTTACTTCATTAATAAAGTCCTCCCAGTCATCACCTGCAGTGGAATCGAGGGATGACCAGAGCTCTGACTTGTTTCTGTCAGCATAATGAATGGCCCACTTTATTTTGACCTTGTTGACAGTGATACCTGCATCAGTGCAGATTTGGTCAACATCCTCAAAGTAGGCACATATATCTTTGGTCTTTCCAGAGAACTTGGGGGCTTTGTTAGAGCCCTGGAGTGGCATTTCATGATGGTTAGTAGTGCCAGACATGATAATTGGTATTGAAGACAGAAGTGGGGCAGGGTTATGAAGCAGAGGCAGATTTCTGGATGGTATCAGTGGAAGAAGTTGGACAAGCAGCAAAATGAGACTCTGAGAGGGGATATATGAAGTTGATGGAAAGAGAAGTTGTTCAGCAGTGAAGGCAGAAGCTGTTGAAGCTGCTGAGGATGATATGTCAGTAAGTGGTGATAATTCTTGGTGATCTGGTGGGGGTGCGAATGACTTGTTGAGCTCAAAAGCACCTGGTATATCAACTGATGATGGTGAGTCAGGTTCTGGATGATGGAGGGAACCTGTTGGGAAAAACTCTGAATCTGGGGAACTAAGCTCTGGGATATCTCAGGTGTTAGCAGCAGGGACAAAAAGATCAGAAGATGATATTGAAAGATGATGGAAGGGCTCTAAGAGCTCTTCTAGTTCTGTTTGGTGGCAGGTAGGTCATAAAGGTCTCCTTTCCAGATCTACAGTCCCCTCATGGTGGGCTCCAAAATGATGTGGGCAACTCTTCTTGTGAGAGTGCAAAGGGAATAGTAGGGAAAGCTGTAGGCAATGCCTAGGCTTGTTCTGAGGGGTGCTGAGTCAGAAGGAGATAGAAGAGGGGGCTAGAAGATGAGAGAGGATTTTTCTCGATGTTCAGCAAAGCATAGTGGTGGAAAACTTGAAAGTCTGCCTTTGATGGTTGCAGAATGACTTCTGGGGAACTGGAAATACTTCTTGGAGGTGAAAAACTCGAAGGGCAGCGATTGAGGAATCTTGAACTCATAGAAAGACACTGTAGACTTTGTAGTGGGCTTATAGTAGACAAAGCAGCATTTCTGGGGCAGGTGGGCTCAAGTAGGATGAATAGATGACAAGACAGGCTCTGGGGGACTCTGGGAACTTGACAATACTCTGAAAAATGACTCTTGGGACTCAGGAAGACTCTTAGACATGCAGATGTTGACTCCAAAAGGTGGGTGGTCTATTTTTCTAAGTACATCAGACTTTTGTAGCATAGGGACAGTGGTATCTAAGGTAAAATTCAGAACACATTGGATCTGTCATATGTCAAAAAGTAATAAAAGAAACATAAAGGCTGATGTATCAACAATCACATGTGCTGCAGTGATGTAGATGGAAAGTAAAACAAACAGCATCCAGAACACAAAGGTAAGTAAAGAAGAAAAGGTACAACTACATACTTGGGTTGGAAGGGAGTGCAGTGGGACTGGCAGCAATTTCATCAACCAAAGGGGGACATGGGAGGCAGCATTACTAAGAGGGCAACAGCTTTTGGTGCTTGTAGAGTGGATATAGCCACCAAGGGGACATGTCAACTCATGACAGGTCAGTGGGGAATTGCTGATGGGCAGTGCTCAGAGGTTATGTGACAAGAGGGGAGTGCATATGACAGGGGACAGACCTATTGTGGTATCTGAAGGGTGGCAGCAATGTTGCTGGCAGAGATGGGAGTATGTGATGGATGAAGGACATGATGAGAGGTGTGACATTAGGACATGCAGCAGTGTTTTTGCTGAGGTGATGCCATGACTACAGAGAGAGATGTGTAACAAGCAACTGATGAAACTGAGGAAGGCTGCCTAGAATGTTCTGCAGCCTTAGGGAGTAGGGACTCCCTACAACATGTACTATGTGTATCTGGCCAGGAGGCAGGGTTGCTGGAGGCTGTCCCACATTGATAACATTTTGGGGAGCTGGCAGAGGGGATGAGTGCCTGAGGTGTACAGGATGCTGTTGATCATCAAACTGCATGGGCAAAGGGGCAGGGCTACAGTGTGGGTGATATGTCTCCTGAGTGTCAGTGCATGAACTGGGTGAGCATGGTGAGTGTGGAACAAAAGCCAGAGGGCCTGTTGCCTGAACAACCACTTGATGAGTTACTGATCTGGGACTGGGAGTATGAGGTACAAATCCCTCACCATGCTCCACTCAATGATGCCTGTAAGGTGAAGCAGTTCGAACCTCAGGGAATGGGGTACCATGTGGCAAGACACCCAGTGCCCCCAAAACCCAGCCAGGGGCGAGAGCATGGACCAGCCAGGAAGATTAGGGAGGTCATCCAATGGAGCAGATGAGAAAAGAGTCAATAGAATGGAGTTTGAGGATAAGATGAAACCTAGGTGACCAAGGTGTGGGACAACCTTCTAGAGACTGTCTTACCAGGCACAATTGCTTTAAATGCATGTCAGACCAATGCAGCAGTGTTCTTGCTATCATCCTTAAACACCCATGGTGTGGTGCAGGTGGCAAAGCCAAGCTCATTGATGGATGATGGCTGGCATGAAATGTCATCACTGGACATGGGAGGAGGCATTTGACATCTGCTGGTGCTGAAGACACTGAATGTGCAGCAATGGCTCATGGGTAGCTTGCTGGCATCCAAAGGAATGGTATTCTGAAGCAGTCTGAAATTGTCAGATTGGTATCCCCTGCCAACATGTTTCACACCAGTGGTGGCCATCAAAAATTGGTCATAAACACCCTCTAAGTGACATCTTTCAGGGGAAGGTGGAACATTCTGGAGTTCACTGGACCCATAAGGTGGATAAGGCTCAACATGATATGGTGAAGCCATCAAGTCATTGTTCAAGTTCTCTACAGGCCTCGGAGATATTGGCATTGCAATGAACAAACTTCTGTCGAGAACAGTAGATAGATGTGGTGTTACTGGCTTCTCCACAGTACCTGCTGCTCTCCAGTTAGCATCTGAAATAAGAAGGAAAGGAGGAAAAAATCAAAAGGATGGAGATACTCACTCGTATTGAGTTCCATCTCCAACTTGGCCATGTCCCTGATGTGTCAGTCCAGATTCCCATATGAACGACTCTTCTCTCTTCTCTTTGATGGAGTTCCCACATCCAACACATCTTCCCTGTATTTATTCCTCTCCTGTGCAGGAGATCATGTTGAGATTGTCATGCATCATTGACATGGAGGCATTTGTCCAAGCACACTAGGGTTGGCAGAATGGGACAAGAAGACTCAGGGGCATCAATATATGAAAATGACATGCTCCAATCTTCGTGTGCAGGTGAAAGAGGTGCATTAGGATCTGTCATCTCTGCGAATATTTGGTTTGCAGGAAGGTGTCGGCAGGGGAGATGAGAAGAACAAGTCATATTACTAATGTTGTGTTGGGATTGACAAAGACAGTTGTTTTGGGAAGATGAATGAGAGACAGGTACAAGAGGGAGAGCAGTAGGCTCTGCAATACTTGTGGATGTGAAATTTTGATGTGTCTCTTCCACAACCTCTGTACCATAATATGTTAGTCATGCCTCACATGAAAGTAATGCTGCTCTGACTCACTCTCAACACTTTGTATCCATAAATTCATTCTGTCCATGGCAATTTCTTCTTCAGACTGAATATTCTCCCAGCTAAACCATCCCTCTCCTGACTGATGAGATTCGAAATCAATTGTGATCAGTTCAGGGGATGGACACCACACTGAGGTCGTATGACCTGTCAACTGAGCTAGCATTGAAGACTTGTACAGATGAACTCCTTTGTCTGCACTCTGGGACATCAATCAACCACATAACTTCAGAGAGTAGAGGCACACCTATAGAAGCCTTGATACTATGCTTGAACCCACTCAATGCCAACTCACTGGTTTGGCATACTTCAACAGGTAACCCATTATCTGTCCCATATCAGCATGAGTGCACCCATGTGGCTGCATGGGAAATGGGACCTACCATCAACACTTTTCAATACTTCTTCAGACTTGCATGCCTGCTGGAGATCTTGAGAGGTCTCATGATCTACTGCAAGGGCCACCAATGACCCATTATGAGATGACAAAATTTGTGTGGATGCCCTCATGGTGATTGTGGCAACCTTGATCTGACCCTTCTCAGCATTCATGGGTCCAGATCTACCAGTCAGAGTCGAAGCTGCCAGCCCAGACAAGGAAGAAATGGCAGTCATCATCATATGCATGGTTTGCATGGATTTCTGCCCAACAAGCTTAGGGTTATTGTATGAAACCTTAGTCTTCACTGCTTCAAGGGGTTTCTGAACTGCTGGATTGGGTTTGTGCTGCACAATGATGGCATGGCCCTGAGCTTCAGCTTCAGCCTCAACCTCCACCTCCACTTCTGAATCTGAATTTTCAGAATTGCTGGCATCACTCAATCTGGTCGACATCATTGAATTGGAACATGATCCACTAAGGACAGTCAATGCCCTGTTCATCTCCCTCAACCTGGCCCTCTCCCTCTCCCAGTCCATCATTTGATCTCTCATGCTACCCTTCATTACATTCATCCCAATGGATAAGTTGGCCAAAGCAGAAAGTGATACAGAAACATCCATTACATCATGATCCTTTGGCATCGATGTCACTTGGGGGTGGAATGACAATTGACTATGAGACTGGTTCTGACTCTGATTGTTGCCTAATGGTATCCTTGACTCAGCCTTGTTGCCCAATGTGTGCACATGGGCTGGGATATTGGGGGGCATGACACATGTGAGGTTTTTCTTATCATCCTCTTTCCTCATCACTACACATCCTCTCACATTGTGTGCATGTCATGCTTGCCATTTGCTCCTTCATCTCTAACTCTCCCACCTTTCACCTTAGGTGGCCATTTTGAAGCACCTGCACTGACACCATGCATGCTCAAATCAACATTCTGCACAAAAACTGTCAGATCTACAAGTGCATGTGCATGTGAACAAGGTGGTTTGGTGGTGATGGGATCACACAGGTGAATGGGGGTGAATGGCATGGACTCGCATAGACTGGGAAGGGAATCATGGGTTCAGCAAGCCCAATGGCAGGTTGCACAACAGGGTAGTTTACTGTCACTGTTGGCTGTCCAGCAGGGACTGGAGGTTGGGGTACAACTGGGGGATTGATGAATCCTGGTACTGGACCTGGTGCAGGAATGCCACCTTGGGGTTGAGGCATAACTAGCCATGAAACTCAACACAACTTGAGGTGAGTACAAGTGAACTTACCAGGAGCAACACCAGCCCCCAAACCAAAATGTGCCATGTCAGCCTGAAGCTGGTCAATCCTTGCCACTACTTTGCCACTACTCCCCACAACTAGGCTTGGCAGTTGTTCACATCCCAAGCCAACCACTCATTCAAGTCATGCATATATCTCATAAGCTCACATTGCTGATCTGTGGTCATTCCTTGGGCACAGCAATGTTCCTATAAACATTTGAAGCTGTAATTTTGTGGTATGGCGCTACCTTATGCTGAGTATTCCAATCAGTGGGTCGAAAAGAGGTAACTGCATGATAGTCTGTGAAAGGGCATCAGAAAGGCATGGTAATACTCTTGTTTGCTCCTTACAGGTCCTGGGGGGATTAGGATGTAAGTTGGTCCAGCAGCTGGAGGTTGAGCAGGTCCAAAGACACCCAGTGGTGGGATGGCACTAGTCTATTGCATGAGGACAATGGCCCATTGCATTTCAGGGGTGAGTTGTCATGCATAGAGTGCTGGTAGGGTGGTTGATTAGTTAAGGTAATGTCTCAATTACTGTACTTACCTTGCACTTTTGTTTGATGAGGGATGCCATGTCTTGTTCTTCTCAGTTCCAGGTGGTTGTGAGATGGGCCCAGGGGTCATCTGTGTGGGTGGTTGTATGGCTAGTGCATATTCATCACTGTGCTGAGAGGTATTGTTAGTACTGTCTACATAAGCTGCACAAAGAGTTAATGCACATGTGTTTGGCCACAGATGTGACTCTGCTGAGATCAGTGAGGACATGCTTCATTTGATGGAAGCTTGAGAGCTCAGCATCTCAGAAACACCTCTTGATCACCTTACAAATCTTCTCATATGTTCTTTCAGACAAATGTTTGAGTGGGATGAACATCAAATGCACAAGAGTGGTGCATGGGTCACCTACATGGGGGGGTTCTCTTGGAGGATTGCAGAGCCACTCAAGGGCCTCACCCATTAGCCTGTTACCATCGTTGAGTGACATGTTTCTGACTGCTTGGATGAATGACATACTCCATTGGAGTTTTGGCATCTTGGCCATGTGTGTGAGCTCCTCCAGGTCAAGGTTAAGAAGAGAACTGTGAGAGTGTGGGTGCTGGTGATCATTTTCATCTGGAGGAGGTGAAGGAGGACACAAGGATGGTCACCACCTTGATATACTAGGTAATCATCAATACAATGAATCCTACACACCTTGATTATTTACCATCTCCTTGTTGCATAAAGTCATCACCATCAGCCCCCATAAAACCACCTTCACCTCCCACATCTGTGATGTCATGATCTCATGCCAGATTTCTGTGACTGTCTCCCTCAGGATGTGAGTGAGAATTGTCCCCCACTTGGGGAGTCTGGATGGTGTCTGTAACTGGGATCAGTACTACTAACTGAGTGTGCTTACTGGTGAAGGTTGTGGTGATGGGCACATGCCTTTGGCACTGTCATTGCCCATCAGAATCTTTGTCACCCAATCACTTGAGAGAAGAGCTAGTAGAACTTGAAGTACCAGCAACAGTGCTGATATATGCATGAAAGTGGTCAGATAGCCTGGCCAACCATATTGCCTTGATCTCATTGTTTCATGCAGATGGTGGCATACACCTTTGCAGTACTTGTGACAGATGAGTCCTTCAGGGGCTGGGGCTATGGATACTAGTAGGAGTGAGCCTTGCCACATATTGGATAACTTAGCATGGTGGACATGCTGGTTGCATTGTATGAACTGACACGGTGTAGGGAAGGTATCCTCCCTACCAGTATATTTCTCTTATTTCATTGTTTTTACTTACTGATTTGTTTTTTATACTTTTCTTGTTATCTTTTTACATAGTGTTTGGATGCATTGTGGCTTATGTAAGCCAGTGCGAGTACTTTGAGTGTACTGTACATACTTAGGATAACAAGAGATGTGCTACCTCAGACAGAAAAGCCAGAAATAAAGATGAAGCAGACTTGGAATATTGTCTCCCTCTCCCCAGACTCTCAGTAGATGCTATCTTGGTTTTTTTATTTGGATTTCAGGGTGCATTTCTCAGTCTTTTCTCTACTCCTTGACTCTACACCAGGCAACTCAAGCCTCCTGGGATGAATTCACCCCCCTCTCTCACTAGGAGACCTTTGACCTATTCCTAGGGTCCTTTCACTCACTTCTCTACAACAGTTGGTGGCATTGACAACATTCAATGGGTGGAATAGACATGACTGAAAACATCAAATTCTGTGCCACTCTATATTCACATCATCACACATAATAATACATAGTTGCTACATACCATCAGCATCTCTACAGGTAGTTATGCATATCACAAGTTTTCACTGGGAATCATTATTCAGAGCAATAGTGCAAAAGTAATTACAAATTCTCTGTGAATATTGTACTCTGAATCCACCTGAAACCCTTGCTCTTGTCTGTTAGAAAAATTTGGTAGGGTCCAGTTGGAGGACTCATCATAATGCTCTTATTGCAGCTGACCTTTGTGCACCAGGATATATGGTCCTTAGGACTAAGCTTTGGATCATGAGTAGATTCTCCCCACATGTGGACTGAATGGCACCCACTGGAAGCATTTCACAATTTTTCTTCAGAAAACATGCTGAAAAAATTGAAGAAAATGATACTCTTTTTTGACAGGTGTTTTCAAAGAGAAAAGGCAAAAATTTTCTTTTCTTTTCTTTGCATGATTTTCCACAAAACATAGATTGATGGTAATACCCATTAGAGTAGAAGCTAATCAGCATTACCATCAATTGATGTTTATGGGCACAAAAGACAACAAAAATGAAGTATTATATTTGCATTTTTCTTTGAAAACATGCAAAATAAAAGAGTATCTCTTTCTTCAATTTTTTCAACATATTTTTCCATGAAAAATTGTGAAATGCTTGCAGTGACCCCAGGCACCCCATTGGCAATGATATGCCCCATGGTCACTTGTGGCTATGGAACCACATATACTGGTAGCCAACCAGAGCTGGTTGCAAGGCCTCCATGGTGGTAAATGATGCAGTAAGGAATGGTGCCTTGGGGCAACTGAGTCTGCACATGTGGAAAACAAATGTATTGGTGTGCATTGGCATATCAAGTGAACAATCCAGCAGGGACTGAAGGATGGTTAGGAAGTTTTGGCCTTTGATAAGGACATGCAAACAGTAAGTGAGAAGAAACATCTTGAGCATGGTGCTAATGAAGTTAGTTGCATCAAATGCAACTGCAAACTCTGGCTTAAGGCTAGTGAATTGACATGAGTGTGAAGATCATGGCTAGGTAGTTAGTAGTGCTTACAATTTGACAGCATCCTTCATCACCATAAATAACTTGGTGATCCATACCACAGGGCCACAGGTCAGTAAGAAGAGTGTTAAGTTGAAAACAATGTCTTTGAGTCCACCTGTGAATAAGTGTGTTATGAACTGGGGGTCATTGAGTTCTGTTCAATATCTGCTTCATTATGGAAAGAAAGTAGACATACCATTGTGACCTCCGTCACCATGTCTGTTCCATCATCACCTTGCCCAGCAAACAGGTCTCCACATTCAACATCACTGTGAGTTGAAATGAAAATAATCTTGCAGGTAAAGGGAGACAATATAAGGGAGTTTGCCAGCTTGTTGGCAGTTGCACTCTACCATACAAATTTCCTCTGCATTCCGAAATCAAAGATGATCTGCTCACACTGCAAGGTTCCATTGGTGTGATACTCCTCCAAAGCAACTTCAAGTAGCTTTGCCAGCAAGCCAAGAGGGCTTAACCCAGAACAAACAAAATGAAGGACAATTACAGGTTCTGCACAAACCTGAGAGTTTGATGCCCTCTTGCAAATGCCTTTGACATAGATACCTTCAGGGAACATGGGATCCGAGGCACTGCCTGCCACCTGCATGAATCCCTACAGGTTTGTTAGAGAGTAGAATTGAAAAACCAGGATGTACTCACAATGTAAGGTGCCTTCTCACTTTTTTTCAGGTGACTTCATACTTCATGGCAACCCAGACAAATGAAGTGAATGTTGGGGTTGCAAAGGCTGGTGGTATCTATGTCAACTAGCCAAAGGCATTGCTGACAGACTACACACAGGCACTGGTTACAACAGAAAAGTATTGTGCCACCATCATGACACAAGTAACAGAACTATTCCAATGTCACTATTCAGATCAGTCATGCACTGATGTATTGACACACCTTGTTAGAGGGCCAGTGACTCTGTAGATTTGAAGGCATAACCAGAGGCTCATACATGGATTGTGGGACCTGTCTGGTAATGTGGGAGGGTGCTGTATAAGGTGTAAGCATATGTAAATATAAATGGAGAGTACAACATATACCTTTTGGCTGATGAGTTCTGGCATCCTTGGCCTTGCATATGCACTTGGCATGCCCTGAGGCAGACTTCTTTGCATTTTGCACTGTTCTTGCCATTGTTAAGATGAGGCACTGGGCAGTTAGTGCCAATGACATGAAAGGAAAATTGACAGAGGCACACCAGATGGTCACCAATCACATCAGGAGGGAAGAAAAAAATGAGATGGAGGTACCAGATGGTTACCAATCACATCAGGAAGGAAGCATAAATGTGGACACAGGCACCAGATGGTGCCAATTGGGTCAAACAGAAGGAAAAGTGGGTGCTTGCACCAGAAGGTTGCCAAATCATGCCAAAATCAATAGGATGCCAGCACCGGATGGTCACCAATCACATCAAAAGTCCACAAGGAAGAGACTGTGGCCATTAAGAGAACCAATCAAGTCATGCGATCATGTGACATACATTGGGCATATCACTACTACAAAGTTGTAATCCTCAACTGTCAAAAGTCACAATGCAACTAGGGGTTGGTGTGAATTGCATGGGTGAGATCAATGATATGGACACAACAAGAAAGCAGGAATGTCACGTTACACAAAAAAACAAAAAGAAAAAAATACATCACTCCCAGAAATCATATGATAGTGGGAGCATAAGTATGTGAAAGGTGATGGATGCATACTAAGCATTGGGAGAAGAGGAGTGAACTTTTCATAAGAATGTCAGAGAAGTAAAATGAGCTAACACATTGAGGATACATATGTGCAACTGTGCTTTTGGTGAAGGAAGCTCAGCAATGCTTGCATGGGTTGTGCAGTGCAATGCCACTCTTGCATATGTCATGGTGAATGTGTCCAATGTCAACATTAGCATCCTCAAGCCTATGCTCAGCCTCCTGGGCTCTAAATCAGTATAGGTTACCGAGTACAACTGTCTCTTCAACCTTCACAGCAGCAAGCTGCTGTTCAAGGATACACACATTGCATTGGGCACATGCAGCTTCAAGGACGAAATTAGCTTCCTCTCATTCAAGTTCAATATCATCTCTCTCCTGGTCGACCTGTAGATACATTTGAATGAGTCTCCTGTTCTGTTAATGTATTTTATTACTTACTACTTCTGTGGGCACATAAGTTGTTTTTGGGGAGACAGAATAGAAGCTATGATTTGGGAATGGAGAACTGTAGAGCTGGTACACAGCAGATCTGCACAATCTTAGCATGCCAATAGCTGAAGGTGTCCCTTTGGGGAGAACTGCATCACTATGACTTTGCTGGATTCCATTTGAAGTAGAATCTATGCTAGGAGTTTTGGGGACACTCACAAAGGAGCTGTCTGGAGAAACTCATGTACTGAAGGCACCAGACTGAACTGATATTCCAGGTCCACTAGGACTTGTGGCCCATTCAACTTGGGAGCCTTCTTCTACTGGAGGATTGGTCAGGACAGATGAGTGCAACATGAGATTGCAGGAGGTAACAGTTTCAAGAGTAATAGCAATGAGACATAGGGTGAATCTGAGGTGGAACATTAACAGAATCAAATGCATAAACATCTGTGTGCAAATTGATTATGCTAAGTTGATTGAATCTTCGACACATGTGACAGCCATTTGCCTTGTGTCAATTCCTCATTTGAACTATGTGTATGTATGGAACAGAAGAGTTTGGCAGAATGTGCCTGGCTCATCAATTTCTGATGAAATTGCCAAAATTTTCAAAAGCATCAAGAGAACTGACATTGATTTAAGATCAACTCATGTTGTCATGGAGGAAATCCAGGTAAGTTTTACCTATTCTTCCTTCATCTAATTTGTTAACTGTCCATGTAGCAGGGCAGCATTGTGTAGACATGCAGAATTTGACATGTATCATAGAATGGCAGACATGTATAAAATCTCATTTTATTTGTTCCAAGTCACTTTCAGCTTGTCATCTACCATCTACCATCCCTTGCGGATCAATATGCCAAACTGTCTGCTGTGTCTCAAGAGTTTTTCAACAGCCCAAAGGGTCACTGCTCACCTTGCACAGCCAAAGTCCAAGTGCCATGCTTGGCAACAGGAATGGCTTGAGCCCTCCCAGATCTCTTCATTATCTACTAATGATAGTACAACCAGTTCCTCTCCATCATTGTCAGACCTTCATGATCTCCCTGCCAATGATGATCTTGATGCCATTCAATTTGACCCTGATGCCTTCAATGCAATCATTCCCTTTGGTCATGATGATCTAGGTGGGGAGGAAAGAATCTGGGAGCCATCCATGGCCAAATCAACCACCCTCCTTGCTGGCCTAGGGCAAGGCCACCAAGTCCAGCCCTTCCCTGGTGTGGGTGTGGTTTTTGACATTGGTGAAACATTTCTTAGGCATTTTGAAATGGATCCATACTCTTCATTCCACCATACAAATCTATACTATCCCTTTGCCAACTTGAATGATTGGGAAATGGCCAACTTCCTTCTGGGATCCAAACTGAGTATGGCAAAGATTGATGAATTTTTATCATTATGCCTGGTGCATTCACATCCACCATTCTGTCCATATCATACCCTCGTTCTGTTCCATTAATCAATTAGTTCTCAGGTATGCACCTTGCCACTCTCATTCTGGACTGCCAAGGAACTGCAAAGCTGAACTGAATTACTTCCAACTAGATCATGCTGGAATTACCACATAGTTACTATGCCTCATGCCACAAAGAGTCCTGCTATTCTGTACTTCCATGATCCTCTCAAATGCATTGAAGCACTGTTTAACCATCCATATTATGCTGATCATATGATCTATACCCCATTCTGAGTATTTACAAGTGCAGAGAGGGTCATCAGGGAGTTTGGTGAGTGGATGAGTGGAGATGTAGCATGGTGGATGCAGGTAGGTCATTGTGGTTCCCAATCTACTTACACTGATCTCCTGCAGTCCAAGCTGCCACCAGGAGCTATGTTGTGTGGCATAATCCTCTCTTCCAACAAGACTCACATAACAAATATGTGTGGTGGGAAAGTCACTCACCCACTTCTCATCAGCTGTGGAAACATCAAGATGCCCATGTGGAACAAGGCTTCTTTGCATGCCTTCCTACTCAATGCCCTCATACCAGTTGTCAAATTTATTCACCCCATGCCTAGGATGCATTCTGTGCTTGAGGCATGGCTCTTTCATGAATGTCTCGACATCATTCTTCATCCCCTCAAAATAGCTGCTCAAGTCAGGCAGATGATGTCTGACCCCATTGGAAATCTTCATCATTGCTTTACCCCACTTGCTGCCTATATCACCAATACCCCAGAAGCATGTATGCTGGCATGTGTCCATGGAAAGACATCTCCAGTGACAATGGCTAGCTACAAAAACTTTGGCAATGCATTTTGGCATCAATGTCATACTGGAGCGAGGACTCTTGCCCACATCTCTCATATCCAGTGTGACCCAAATGATGTCAAGAGGTATTTTACCCTCTGCAAGCAATTCAGGTTGAGTGGGGTTGCAAAGCCATTCTGGTGAAATTGGCCCTTATCCGATCCTGCTAATTTCCTTCTACCAGAACCATTACACCACTGGTACCAGAAGTTTTGGGACCATGATGTCCAATGGTGCAAAAATGCTCTTGGCACACAAGAGCTTGACTTCTGCTACTCAGTCTTACACCCAATTGTCAGCATGCACCATTTCAAGGATGGTATCACAACATTGAAACAGGTCACTGGTTGAGCTCAAAGAGACATGCAGTGTTATATGATTGCTGTTATTGGTGGGGCTGCATCTCCAGACATAGTGATCATGGTCCATGCCCTCATGGACTTCCAGTACTTGGCTCAAGCACCTAGGATCACCTCAATTGTGCAGGACAAGATTAACACAGCCCTTTTGGAGTTTCATGATCATAAGGATACTATTACTGATGAAGGTTTATGAAAAGGGACAGAGAGCAGGTGGGCTCTCAACCATTGGTTGATCCCCAAGTTGGAATTGATGCAAAGTGTCACACTGAGCATCAGTGAGCTTGGCATGCCTGTGCAATGGTCAGCAGACATGACAGAACATGCCCATATCGAGGTGATCAAGGAGCCTGCATCCATGATGAATAATCACAACTACGATGCACAGATTTGTCATTACCTGGACCATGTCAAGAGGTGCTGGCTATTTGAGACAGCAACTTGTCTCGATGCCACTCTGAACAATACCAATAGTCATGGCCTCTTGGATTCAGCTGTTGAGGATGATACTGCTAGGGATGATGAGACAAATGCAGAAGATGGTGAAGAAAACTCCATGGCAATCCTGAGCGATATCTGGTCCCCAAGATGCCATGTTCCCAACTTCTTCACCATCACAGAGCAGCTTAGAATGGCCCCACCCAGTTCTACTCTGCACCCAGCCTGCAGATTCATTTCTGGGGCTACTGCCATCTGCATCAACTATAAACCCTCCACCCTATGCATTTCTATTGGTGAGGCTGCTGAACTATTCAACATTCCAGATCTCCAAGGAGCCCTTGCAGATTACTTAGGTTGTGAAGGAGCATATACACAGAATTTTCATGCTTTTAGCTGACAGTAGCACTCACCTCTGGATGCTCACCTCCCATTCAAGGACCTTCAGATCTGGTACAAAGTTTGTCTCCAGCAAAAGTCATACCATGATTCCAGTTCTCTTGGGCCTGTGTTCTCAGTCAATGCTCACCCCCCTGATCACACATGGCAATATGGCTGCCATGACACAGTGATTTTGCAGGTGGATGAATGCCATAAATGGCCTTCTAGTGGCCTTACAGGAATGTGATTATAGACACCATGTGGTATTACACTAATAATCATCATTGAAGGTCATGCTATAGTTGATGTTTGCCTCATTATGCACCCTCTCTCTCCCAAGGGAATCTGGCTTATTTGGGATGATTGGTTCCTTGTCTATGTTCAGCAGTTTGATATAGTCCCCCAGCAACAAACCAATGTAGACCAAACAACAAGATTACATGTCCTGAAGTGGGCAATGCATGCATTGGGGGAGTTTTTGGGTGATGTGTTTCCTCTGGATCAGATCAAATCTTATGCTCACCTCATGCCTCATTTCAGTGAGACTGCTGATGTTTGACTGACAAGTACAAATAGCTTTCATTCTGCACAGTCATTTTGGCTAAATAGCTACTTTGACAAGTGTAGAAAAGGGCTGTAGGCAGCCTCAGTAGTGACTCAACTACTATTATATTAGATATACCTGTAGGCAGCTACAAGGTACAGTGACTCAAAAAACTGTCTGGATGTTTGCCACTTTTTCAAAGATTGGCCTGTAACTCTGTCCATACTTATCTATAAATCATGAAAAAATAGGGGTAGATAGCCATTGGTCAGGTGATCATGGATGCCAAATATGGTTATGATCATGTGACCCAATCTGTTACAATTAAATCCACAATGGCGAGTACTCATCTGGACAGTTTTTTTGCAGGTGGTTGGAAGTGTGGAAATGGCTGTGGCTGTGTTGAATTATGGTGTGGCTGTGCTGAATTTCAACAAATTAATATAACTCTGTTATGAATATACATAAATCAGGTGCAACCTCTGGACATTATGCTCCCTATCCCCCATGAAGCCCATCTCCCCTGAGACTCAGCTAGCTATGCTGTCTATGCTTCAAGATGGCCAATCTTGTCATCAAATTGCTACCAAACTCCACATTGGTCATTCTACTGTCTCAGAACTTCATTCTAAGGCCATCTCACCCCTTCCCATCAATGCTGGTGGTTGTCCCTCTAAACTTACCAACCATGATTGTTGTCATCTTGCTCACCTAATCACCTCTGGGCAAGCAGATACTGCCACCCAAGTCAAGAAACTTGGTGGGCTTGATGTCAGTACCCAGACCATCAGGAATCACCTCAAGAAGGAGAACCTGAAGGCTGTTGTGAAAGCAAAAAAGCCTCAACTTCAGCCTTGGCATGTGTGACAGCACTATGCATTTGCACAGAAGTACCAACACTGGACTGAAGAAGACTGGGCAAGGGTTGTTTGGTCTGATGAGACCAAAATCAATCATCTGGGGTCAGATGGGAGGCTTTGGGTGTGGAAAAAGCCAGGGGCTCCTCTTACAAACCAACATGTTCAAGGTACTGTCAAGTTTGGTGGGGGGAGTTTGATGATTTGGGGCTGCATGACAGTGCATGGAGTGGGTCAAATGTGCAGGATTAATGGGAGGATGGATGCAGCACTCTATACCAAAATTATGGGGGACCATCTGTTCCAATCTGTGGAGCAACATGGGATGGATTCCAATAACTTCATCTTTCAACAAGATGGAGATCCCAAGCATACATCAAAATTGGCCAAAAAATGGTTCAGTGATCATGGTGTTGAGCTTCTAGACTGGCCTGCACAGTCACCAGATCTCAATCCCATTGAACACCTTTGGAATCACCTGAAGAAAAGGCTGGGAACCTACCCAGAACCCCCCAAGGGCATAGAGGAGTTGTGGAAGAGGATTGAACAGGAATGGAAGGAAATTCCCAGGGATGTGTGCCTTAATTTGATCAACAGTATGCCTAGAAGGGTTGCAGCAGTGCTTAAGGCTAAGGGTGGATACACAAAGTACTAGATATATTATACCCATTGTCATTTGGATACCCTGCAAAAAAACTGTCTGGATGAGTACTTGCCATTGCAGATTTAATTGTAACAGATTGGGTCACATGATCATAACCATATTTGGCATCCATGATCACCTGACCAATGGCTATCTACCCCTATTTTTTCATGATTTATAGATAAGTATGAACAGAGTTACAGGCCAATCTTTGAAAAAGTGGCAAACATCTGGACAGTTTTTTGAGTCACTGTATCAGTAAGTAGTCTACAGTAAACAATGTATGTGCTTACCCTCAGTAGTGACTCAACTACTGAGGAATCAGTACCAAAATGTACTACTAAGTGCGCTCTAAGCACTTATGTAAGCAAGTAATAACTCGCACCAAAAAGGGTTATCACACAGAGGTGATTCAATCTCCAACAACAAGGACTTTTATTATACTCTGGCATTGTAATGTACTGCTAGACAAGCCTTAGTGGTTAGTGCTGCAAAACATTGTATGATTGATCTATCCTTCACCACATGAGAGCCTGTCATGTAACTGACTTCAGTGGAGTATTAGCACTTAGCACTGGCAGAAGATGCCTCAGTACATGGGCCCATCCCAGCTGCACATCCATCACCATTCTGTGCCATTCATGATGCCTTGCACCTGTGGATACATACCTACAGCCTGTAAGTTTCTCACATCTCTCTGCTGCCAACTGCCATCCAATTGTAGATCAACCATAGGTCATGGTGTTCAATTGTCAGCAAAATGATATCTACACAACCCATCACTCATCAAGATGAGTACTACAGGCATGAATATGCTTTTCATCTTTGTACCAGGTTCATCACCCACCTATTCACTTGCCTGGAATTGCCACCCTCATCATCTGGATCAAAGGTAAAACTGCAAAATCCATCGCTTATGCCTTCCACTGCACCAAACCCACCTGTGGGTCACATTCCCCTTCCTTCAAAGACTAAAAGCTCACTTCCCAACTGTCAGTGGCTTGCCTAACAACCACTTGTTCATTTCTACATTCATGTTCACAAATGAGGTCATCTGCAACAATATGTATTATGACCTGCCACCCTTGTATTCCACTCCCAGAAGCCTACCATTGTCTCCTCCACCTCCCTGGTTTCATCTGTACCCCCCCATCCATGCTAGTTGGAGTTCAAGATCTGCAAAAATCATATCTGCATCATCTTTGCCAGGGTACTCCTCGATGGAGCATGTACCCACCCTGTCATTGAAAATGAAGATGTTTGCTTTCACCACACATGGCCTTAGTAAATGATCTTTGAGTCCCCACTCTCCTTTTGTCAATACTGATGACCAGGATATTGAACCAGTTGCAGGAAACCCAACACTCGAGCTTGACAGTATCAACTGGAATGATGTCAATGCAGAGGTGGAAGCAGCTATGAATGAAAGTGAGGATGATGACAATGTAGAAAGTGTGTGCAATAGCCTGAAGAATGGTGTAATGACAGATGACGAGATGGGAACTGATGATTCTCATAGTCAGATCAGGTCTGTTCTTGTGCTCATGCTCAGGTATGTTTCTTTTGCTCAACATACTGCATACACTGCAGTACAAGTTCTTCACCATGGCTCAAGCATAAATGCCTATGAAGTGTCACACCATCAGATAATGGCAGTGGGCCAACTGACCAATAAGACCTTCTACAAGGTGGACTCAGAATTTGGAGGTAAGCTGACTGATACTGCATGGGCTTATATTGTTGAATGAAATTGCAGACTTTCCACTCCAAGGTAGCATCTGCTGCTGATGACATCATCCTTCACATCTTCCCAACCAAGGTATGACCATCATCTCTTTGGTGAGCACCTATTGGCCTTCTAATCATTAGTTATGCAGATTGTGTATGAAGCATCTTCACAGTTTTGTTGCTTTCACTAATATGGGAGCTGACATCTTTAATTGAATCCACTAATATGCCAGACTCCTCATTCAACATAGCCAAGGCATCCACTCTAATGGATGCCTGGGTGTATCCAGCTCTGAGCAGTATGGACTCGAGTGGCCCAGCAAAGCACAGGTGAACTGAGGATGGTAGTGTGCTTCTGCTCACAATGGTGACATCATCAGTGTGAGGTACCCTCATCTTGTGCATGCAACTTGCAGTGAGAAGTCCCCCATGGACAGTGCACATACATCTGTAATCATGCTGACTTTTGATGGAACTGTCACCCCCAATCTGCTGCATCCACTGGAATACTATTTGAGTTAGATGTACAATAGTTAATGACAAGCATGGCAACATGTGCCATGCCATGGCATGACACAGTGAATAAATATGCCACATGGGTATCACACCATAAGGATAGCATCATATGTACATAGTGGGAGCCTATCTCCGCAGCTCTGGCGATGTGCCCAACTGTAAACTATGTAGTTATGAAGCAGTGTGCAACTGTGACAGACTGTGCTGAAGTGTGTGATGCTGGGTGACTGTGCTACTGTCAAACTGTCATTCTGATAGGCTGTAAACCATGTAGCTAATGTGACACTGTGACACTGTGCAACTGTGACACCCTGTACCAAACTGGGTGATGCTGGGTAACTGTGCTGCTGTCAAACTGTCATTCTGTAATGGTGTAATCATGCTGTAATTTACTGTGGCAGCTGTGGTGGCTGTGGTGGCTGTCCCAAAAAGATGGTTTTGCTGATGCACATACTACTAACAGATATGTATGGCATGTTTGCTTCTGAGGCACGATCAATGATGCCAATGCCATCAGGCCCTGCCAGCCATGTCCACACAGCCATCCCTGCTGCCATTGCCCAGCTGCTGTGGCATGAAGCTGACTCACAGGTTTGTGGTCACATGCACTGCCACCTGTGATACATGATTTTTGCTACTACTCTCTGCTGTCTGCTGCTGAGGCTGCTGTGGGACACTACTTCCAGGGAAGAGTGTATGGGAAAAATAGAGTAGGCTGAAGGAATGAATTCCTTGGTCCATCCCAAGGGGTGCTGAGTGAGGAAAGGGATATGCAAAAAGTGGAGAGGATTTGGTGAAGGGGAAAATTCCATAGGGATAGGTTTCTAGTGCTAGATCAAAAATGGCAACTTGTAGATATGGGGCTCAGAACACAGTTTTACTGTATCAGTGTGAGTGGGTAAACACAAAAGCAATGCTGGAAACACAGGGGGAAACTTGAAATACTCAACACTAGGGACTTGAATGTTGGAGATTGAATCACCCCTGTGTGATGTCTATTTTGGTACACTTTTTTATTGATTACATAAGCACTTAAAGCGTACACTTTAGAGTACATTTTGGTACTGTTCCCTCAGTAGTTGAGTCACTACTGAGGGTAAGCCTACTATTTACTTAGTATTTCCTACTTACTGATTCCCTGTAGCTGCCTACAGGTACATCTAATATAATAGTAGTTGAGTCACTACTGAGGCTGCCTACAGCCCTTTTCTACATTGAAGACTCTCAGATACTCAGAAAATGACTCTAAAAGGTGGATATCTTATTCTGACACTTGGCTGGAATATTTATGGTCTACAGGAAGTGACTACAGGTATGGAAAATTTTTAGAAAGAGTGATGAATGGAAAAAAATGACACCTGTCAAATGTACAGTATGTACAGCCCTGCATGTGTAAGTAGGGACCATGTAGATGAAACATAGAAAGGAAAAGAAGGAAAGCCATAGCAGTACCAAAATCAACAAACTGGAATATATGAATGACTAAAAACCCCTTTGTGCATGCAGCTTGGGACCTCAGCAGGGGGAGCAGATCATGGGAGAAGCAGTGGCAGTGGCTGTGTGGTGACTACAGTGGCAGTGACATCTTCTGAGGCCTGTCCTGGCTTGAGGTCACCCTCACCTTCAAAGCTACTCCCTCAAATCCCCTCATTGCCCCTCAGTGCCACTCTGGCACTCTCTCCTATGGGTGTTGGTACCCCTTCTTGTTGGTATTTTGTTTCTTTATGGTCTCTTTCACCTTTGAGTTCACATTTTTTGAATTTTGACTTTGAGTTTTTGTTTTGAGGAGGATAGCCCTCATCTCACTGTAGAGATGAGAGAAAAGTACCCCAGGATTTAGTAGGGGTCTCCTAGATATGAAGAGAGGGGTGAATTCAACCCAAGAGGTTCTGGAGCTAGGAAACATGCCCTGTGAGTAAGGAGATGGGGAGAAAACTGCTTTTGAGACTCTGTAGGATTCAAGAAACAACATCTAAAGGATGTCTGAATGAGCCTAAACAGGCTTCCAGCTTCAGTTTTTGTCTTTCCACATCTCTGGTATTTTGTTTATTACTTGATGATGTACTGTAGTGTAACTACAAAGACTTGACTTGCACATGGCTTATATAGGCCACAATGTGGCCAAACATGAAGTCAAAAACACTAAATAAAAATATAGTAACAATAAAAATCAAAACTGCTAGTAAAAGAAAGCATATATACTGAATCCTCCAGTAGGGAGATTATTTTCCCTACATCATTATATGACACACCTTGGTATGTGGTGACTGGGGACAGTCACTATCTAAAGCCACCCTCAGATGTAGGGAGGGAAGTCTCCCTACTAGGTATTTTATTTTATTTCATTGTTTTTACTTACTGGTTTGTTTTTTTCTTTTTTTTTACTTTCTCTTGTCTTTTACTTTGTGTTTTCACATTTGTGGCTTATGTAAGCCCACACAAGCACTCACAAGTGTACTGTACATACTTAGAAAAACAATAGACATTCCACCATAGACAAAAAGCCAGAAATATAGATGAAGCAGACTCAGAATTTTATTTCTCCCTCTCCTGATGTTCTATAGACATTTTCTTGAGTCTCTCTTGGGTTTTAGGGTGTGTTTTTGGTCTTTTCACCATACTCTTTGACTCCCCACCAGCCAACTCTAGCCTCCTGGGTCAAACTGAGACCCCCTTCCAACAGGAGCCTAATCTAGTCTCCTCCCACACTCATTTGACATCATTCCTTACACCACTCACCACCCCACCTGTGACCTCCCAGGTATGCACCTCATGTGCTATGTGTACCCTGCCATCACTACTAACCACCCCACCACTACAGACCTCATCAGCAAGATGGCAAAAGATCTGACAGTCTGAAAAAATCTGGAAAAATCTGAGGGCTGGTCTGGCAAACTGGTGATCTGAAAATTTCTGGAATCAGAACTTCTCAGACATTTTCAGAAATTTTCAGAAAATCCCAGTTCACCAGTTTTCCAGACCAGATCTCAGATTTTTCCAGATTTTTTCAGACTGTCAGATCTTTTGCCATCTTGCTGATGCTCCCAGGCACAGTATGTACCATGTTGTAATGGATTGTGGCTCATAACACCTCAGAATATACCTCTTCACCTTGCCTTGGAATTTACTTAGTTTACTCTCTTGTCACTATTTCTTTCTTTCTCTTTATTTTCTCTTTTTAGGTACTCATTTGTCTCCCACCACACTCTGAATGTATATAAACCCTCAGTGCTCAATGTATTCTCCTCAGTTGGTCTCAAACAGAGACCTTTGGACAGTTCACTCATGAGCCCTCTGAAGCCTGCCCTCTACTGAGAATCAACTTCCATGTGGCCAAAAACTACCACTTCTGTCACATATTTTGAACTGCCTCTAACCTCTCTGCTTACTCTTTAAACTGAACCTGACATTGATGTTGCCTGCTTGTTACTGGCTTGATCACCTGGTGTGTAGTCACTTTGCCAAACCTGTTACTAATGTCTTCTTCTCTGTTTAACCCCAAAGCTATTAATGAAGAGATACAGCACCATTTCTGGTCCTTTGAGCCAGAACAAGGCAGCCCTATCAGATTTGGAGGGATAACTGGAATAGACCATGATGTAAACATACCTACTGAGTCAGTTATCCCATCAGCTCATGAACCCTCTGGGTTCATTAGGACACAGGGTGATGCCCTAACAGGCCATGCCAATCTTGGAAACCCCAAGGAAAGTGTGAATGATGTGCTGGGAGATGTCATTGAGCAGCCAGTCCCAAAGCCTGGGAGCATGCCATGCAGCTGTGCCCCAGACACCCCAGTACCAACTGGAGTGGACAATGATGTGCAGGCAGAACCAGGCAAGGGCTTCAAGAAGCCATGCTTGCCTGTGAGAAGTACTGTATCAATAATAAGAATGTCAGTACTATTAGACCAAAACTGCTGGCCTGCATGGATGTGCAATGAACATGAAATAGATCCAAAATCTAAGGATGCAAATAAGTTCAGTCCTAAGCTGTTATGGTCAGACCTTGTACAGAATGAGGAAGCATTAAAGAACTCTGTTCCCCAATGGTATGGAATACCAATTACAAATGACCACAAGAAAGATAAGAAACCAAGTAAACCAGCTTCAGAAAAGAGCATGCTGAGACTCACCAAGGACTTAAAGGAAAAGTGGAGGGTCCCCACTCCTGTTGAAGTTGCAAAAGAACTACCTGTCAATGAAAGTGGCCCAGAAGCAGTGGAACCCACAGAACATATGATTAACAAACTGAAAGACACTGGCCTGGTCAAGCAGCTCAACAGTGCCAAAGCAGTGATCTGCCAACAGCAGGCCATCATTGAGTCCTTAAAATGCCAAAAAAAGCATGAGTCCATAAAGCCAGGACCTTTGGAACTCAGCACTGAACAGAAACAGTGCATGCAAAGGGAATTCACCACTGACACTAAGCCAAGCTCTGAAGCTGTAAATCAGCCAAAACTGCTGAATCACAAAAAGAGTGTAAAGCTGCACTGACAGAAGAATAAAGGAAACCCAAATAAAGAACCTCACATTGCCTGAGCACCATCTGTATTCCCATGTGAGAGCACCATGCTTTGTGCAATGCATGGAGACCCTAGTGACAACAGTAGCTCATCAGATTTTGATGACACAGAACAAGGATGACATGGACCTAATGACAACCCACTATATCAACAACCCATTACACCAAACCATTCATCAGGATCTTCTGATGATGACTTGTCATTGTCATCTGAAGATGATTTCTCATTTGGATCAGACTTCCTAGATGAAGAACCCTCATCTATACTTACTGATGACTCAGACCACACAAAGGCCCATAAGCACAAGAAGAAATGCCACTACCATGCTAAGTTAAACAAATTAAAGTATCAGCAGTCATTCTTGAAAGAAGACCCACTGTTCACTTACCAAGGTGAAATACAAGTTGGCTTATTCAAGAAATGGTGTCATGAATTGCATGACTGGGTAAAACACACCTGCCTGGACTGAAAGAAGAGTATTAGGGTTGCAGGAAAGTACCTTGATGGACATGCTTACTGATTCTACAAATGAAATGTTCTTGACCTCAAAAAGAAATATAACCTGTCCACATTTTCCAAGGAACTTTTTGACTATGTGTTTCCTGCAGACTTCCAAATGCAACAATGTGATAAATTTGATGCATGCTGCCAAGATGGATGCTCTGTCCTAGACTTCCTGAGAAAGCTTCAAGATATTGCTGACACTGTAGGGGATATCAGTGACAAGGACATTGTCCTAGCATTCTGGAGATGATGCCAACCTTACTTACATGCAGAACTTACCAGAAATGGCTATGATGCCACCACCATCTCAATTGTTACTCTAGAGTCAGAGTGTGTAAGGTACAAAAAGGCAAAATGTGTTATCAATGAGGATCACAACCATAGGCCTCAGCAGTCACATGACCAAAATTACATGTCTTGTAGGCAAAGTATGGATCAGCTGAGCACTGCATCTATTAAAACAATGAACATACCTGGCAATACTGCTAATAACAGGTGCCCCATGAGTAGTCACAACCCTCCAAATAATCCTAACTCCCAGCAGATGGCCTTGAGCAACAAAGAACACAAATGACACTGGAATGGGGAGAGCCAAAGTGGGGGAGAGTCAGCAGTAGGAGGAGAGTGAGGGAGGTCATGTGACTGAGTGGCAGGGGTCTGGGGTCAGGCAGGGTAGTGTACACTGCAAGCATTTCACAATTTTTCTTGAGAAAACATGCTGAAAAAATTGAAGAAAGAGATACTCTTTTTTGACACATGTTTTCAAAGAGAAAAGGCAATAATAACACTTTGTTTTCTTTGCATGATTTACTAAAAAAACATTGATTGATGCTAATACCCATTAGTGAAGAACCTAATGGGCATTACCATTAATTCATGTTTTTTGGCAGAAAAGACAAAGAAAACATTACATTATATTCACCTTTTTTCTTTTAAAACAGCTGAAATAAAAGAGTATCTCTTTTTTCAATTTTTTCAGCATATTTTGGGATGAAAAATTGTGAAATGCTTGCAGTGGTAGACAGGTCAGATGAGAGGGTCATGTATAGTGAGCACTCTCAGATACCCAAGCAGATTCAGACAGGTTCACTGCTGGCTCTCCCATCTGGTGATGAGAGAGGAACTCAAACCCCATGGTGAAGAACAGTAATGGCACCAATCACACTTCAGGCAGTGGCATCCCTTAGAGGAATTGGGAAACAAGGTTGGAACTCAGACAGTGAACTGACATCAGAAAGCAGTGTCTCAGAGTCATCAGCATCAGGGAGTGGTGTAGAGGTACTAGGAACAGAGAGAAGGAGGTGAAAGACCTCATATGCAGTACCAACAATGGAGGAAGCAAATGCACAGTTGAAACCAGCAGGAGACTTGGACCAGTTCAGACTATGGCCAGCCATATTCATAACACTTGGAGCAACATATATGTATAAACTGCTGAGCACATGCCCTGAGACTCCCCCTTCCCTGACACTGAAGGCTACCCAGCAGCAAGGGTATTGCAAACCAGCACTAGGAGGAGGCAGCATAATCATGTCAGACTCAGCAAAAATCATACCACTCTTCCATGGGGACTATGGCAACAAGGAGGAACCAACAGAATGGTTCACTCAGTTTCAGCTCTTGATACCAGATTCATGGTCAGATGCAAGGAAAGTAGACAGATTCAGGCTGCAGTTGGCACCAGGAAGTTACACAGATGAATGGTTTGAAAACCTACCTTCAGAAGACAAGAAGGACATGTTGATGCTGAAGGCAGCATTCATGAAGTGATGGCCACCAGCAAGGTGACCCAAACTGACAAGGGTACAACAGAGGGAATGCATTAAGGACCAGGTGCTAAAAGAGGAAGAGATAGGAGAGTGGATCACAGAGGGGAGAGCAGGAGATTATGGGCATGTACTGTGGGTGGAAAGGGTCAAGAGGTTGGCATTGAGCATGGGAGATGCAGAGGGGATGTTGGTGGTGCATGCAATAGAAGGGGTGCCACAAATGATCAAGGATGAACTGGATGAGGACTATGCAAGCTGGGAAGAGTTCATCACAGCAGTATGGAGTATCAAGGTGGAGAAGCTGTGGAGGAACAGAGAGAAACAGAGTGCAGAATGCACCAGGGATCAAGCAGTCACCCTCTTACAGCAACAGATGGTCAACCTCACAATGAGGACAACAAACACCATGAATACAAGAGGGTATACATGACCAATGTTCTCACAGCAGTTCCAAGGACAGGGAAGCATAGGGCCACCACAACTAGCAATGCCATATGGGCCAAGCACCAATTTACCACCAGCAACATATGCAAGAGGCATGGGGGTACAGCATCCTCTGCTGACAAGATCACAAATTGGAGAAGACAAGCATCTTACCCAGGAGACTGGACACAGAAACAGGCAGGCAGCAGTATGAGGTGGATGTCAAGTTGTGGCACAAGACATATGGCTACAATGCCCTGCCATCATTGGAAAGGCCATACCCACTGAAGCCAGGGACAGCAGCTGCAGGAGCTGGTGAGTGCTTCAACTGTGGGCCCACTGCATGTCAGAAGCATGTGCATGGTGAAGGAAACACTCAGACCACATGAGATGAGATGGAGACAGTTAGTGGCAGCCATGTTGAGAAGAACTACACAGCCTAGAACAACAACAGCACCTGTAAACTACATATGGCCAGCTCCAACTCAAATAATGGCACAACCAATGCATGCCATACTGCATCAGCAAATCTGCAAAATGCTATTTTGACTATTTTTATACTATTTTGCACTACTTACAGCTTTTTTACACTTTTCATGCTTCTCGCACTATTTATCAAAGTCACAAAAGTAAACATTGCCACCATAGTCAAATAGTAAAAATAGTCAAAATAGTCAAAAAAAGAAAGTCCCTATAGTCAAAATAGTGAGTTGCAAAAGTAAAACACTGCTGCCATAGTCAAATAGCAAAAATAGTAAAAGAAAAAAAAAGTCCTTATAGTCAAAATGGTTATTCATCTACATGCATCTATCCAATGCCACATGCAAAAAAACCGAAAGGCCTGGTGTGAAAACAGGTGAGATATGCCATCCTGACTGCCCAACCCTGTTCAAACACAAAAACTTAAATAACTTTGGAGCCATGAATGCGTATGCAATGGCTCATATATCATCTGGTAGGTTTCGACTAGTAGAGTCATGTCTAAAAAAAGCAAATGATTCAGACCAGAATTGCCTGAGTTATGCCCTAAACAGGGTAGGGGGTAGGAGGAAGGGTATGCACCGACAAATAACAGCTGAGCACAGCAGCACAAAACACAGGGGAACACTCAAGGGGAGTGGGGAGAGGTTGGAGAACAAGGGGTTGGGGGAATACACACACCCAATCCTGAGATATTTGCAAATTTGTCCAACAGCTCCTGCATCCACAAAAATACCTATATCTCCAGAACAGCAGCAGCGACAGCGATGCAAAAGGCACCATTCGAAAGGCCTTAGCGACGAGAGCAAGGATCCCGATTTGCGAGAGGGTAGACGCATCAGGGGACAAGATATTGCATGATCAGTGTTGAGGGAGAGGGGGAAAAGTGGATCCAAGCACAAAAATATCCATTAAAAAACATAAGCAGAATCTGCCAGTCACTGACCTTATGTCACCTTGCTTGCAGCAAGGTCACCCAGTGTTGGCAGGTGTGGCAGAGACATGTGGAGCAAATGAAATCTCCCAGCCACCCATCAGTTCTTGTTTTTGACTGTTTGACATGAGAGTCTGAGTCAACATTTGTTGAACCCTGTTTTGGTTGAACCTCACCTGGAACTCTCTTGGTGCCTGCACTTTCATATGTGGCCTGCTGAGGATGTGTGTATCAAGATGGTATGTTTTTTAAATTTATTTGAACTGTAATATTATCTTCCTTGTTGCTTGATGCATGCCTCCTTGGACAGGCATCTCAACAACTTTTTCAGGGGTGCAGCAACTTTGGATCCACCACAATTACTGTCATTTCTCACTTTCTGGTTTCAGATATAAATTCTGCTGTGCTGTCTCTCCCTGAGGTCCAGTCAAAGTGTTCTAAGCTGTTGGACAAGTTGGCATTCAGCAGGCAGGTGATCTCAGAGGAAGGGACTGTTCAATCTGACAAGAAAGATACTGCCACATTATTAATTGCTAATCTCCATAAGTCATGCCATTGTTTATGCACAACTGACAACTAGTTGATAGGACCCCACCTTTTGGACCTTGCATTCAACAATATTTTTCTGTTATATTTGCATGTGCTTTTTGCTTCCCTCCCCCACCTCACTCAGTAGTCAACCTGTTCAAGTCACTTGTCACATTTGTTTTAGGACACTTGCTTGTATGGCACTGCACTTTACAATGAATGCATTGCATTTCATTTGCTACCTGCAGGGTGAACTGAACAAAAAGCCAGAATAGTGAAAAATAGTGAAAATAAGTGCTAACCAATGCTATGATTCACAACAAGTTGAAATAGTAGAAGTGGTCCAGGAATAGTCAAAATAGTTGAAAATAGTCCAAAAAATAGTAAATTTAGCAGATGAATCTACTAATTTGACTATTTCAACTATTTGGTGCAAATAGTACAAATAGTACAAAAATAGTGCCAAATAGTATGAAAATAGTAATGTGTGAATTTGCTGATGTGCTCATGAACATGGTCACACCATAGGAGACATGGCAAGAGGGAGATGGACAGGGAGGGTTGGAGAATGCATGGGAGTGGGTACAGGAGGAAAACAGGAGGGGACTACAGATAAGGGCAGATCAGCTGTAGTCCCAGAACAGGATCTGACATGAGATGAACCTGTACAGGATGGTAACAAGAGGATGGCACTTGTGGGTGCTAGTGGTAACATAGAGTCAGAGTGGAATACAGTTGTTGATGTGTATGGGGTGGACATGACAGGAAAGCCAGTGAGAATGCACCTAAGCAACCCATTCCTGACAGTACTGGGTTTAGAAGGTCCACATGGGGAGTACATGCAGTTCCTAGCCATGGTCAATAGCAGCACCATGATCAATGTGATCGACTCAGAGGCCTACTGATGGGTGAGCAGGAGACTAAGCAAGCTGAACCCATTAGCACAGACATTGCAAATGGCTGATGGCTCATTGGTACCCTCAGAAGGAATGTGGACAGGCAAGATCTGGTGGGGCCCAGTGTCGATCGAGACTGCATTCAAAGTCTTCCCCAGTGGAGGGTCATGGAAAATGCTATTAGGAAAGCCACTGCTGGACAAAGCAAAGGCAGTACACAATTATGGGATGGATTCAATCCTCTTACTGGGGAAAACAACCCAGCACAGAGTCATGAACTTCACATGAAAGGCAATACCAGCAAATGTCCTACCCATGCAGGTGCCAAGAGTGGGGGAGGACAAGGGACCAGTGGTGGGAGTGGGAGCAGTGACAGTGAGGGACAACAGAGGGGAGCAAGAGGGAGATGAAGATGGGGAAGAGCTGGGTGAGATGAAGATAGAGGAGGAAGAGGGGAATGAGGAGGTGTTCATGAGGTTGATGGGGAAGGGCCCATTCTACCTGCTGAGAGTGCACAAGGTGGTGGAGATGGTACAATACAGAAACCTACCACCAGATGAGTTAATGAAGGTGCAGGAGCTGGTCACAGAGTTCACAGACACCTTTGCATTGTCAGTGCAGGAGGTGAAGCCAGTGGACTTCATCAAGTTCAGGCTGAACATACTGGAAAATGCTAAGTTCCCATTGAAGGTCCATCAGAAACCACTAACCCAGGCCCAGAAAGAATGGTGCTTGCCAGTGTTAGACAAATTCAGCAAAGCAGGGATCCTGAGGGACATATGCTCAGATGAAGTCAAGGTGGTACACCCCACAATGCTAGCACAGAAGGTGCATGGAGTGGCAGGACTCACCATGGATGAGATAAGATGGATCATGGAAGAGCAATGCATCACACAAGGCAAGAAACCAAGCATGGAGCCACCACCAAAACCAGAGCCAACAACAAAGAAACAGGAAACTGGGAGCAAACCCAAGTGGAGAGTTTGCCAAATCTTCACTGAACTCAACAAGGTGATGATGGTAGTGCCGATGTTGCAAGGTGACATCCAAGCGAAGCAGCAGCAACTAGTGGGACATGAGTATATCTGTGTCATCAATCTGGCATCAGGGTTCTATGCAATAGAAGTGGAGGAAAAGGACCAGCTGTACCTGTGTGTATACATGGAAGGGCAAGGGTTTCAGTGTTACCAGAGGATGCCAATGGGCCTTGCAGGAGCACCAGCATGTTTCTCAGATATGACTAACACAGCCTTCAGGGATGTTTTAACAGAACTGGGTCTCGAAATGTTTGTTGATGACAATGGCATGGCTGGCAACATCTTCGGGGAGCTGCTACAGTGGGTGCAAAAATTGCTAATGAGGTGTTGAGAATGGGGACTATCACTATCACCATTGAAAACAAAGCTCTCACTACAAGCATTTCACAATTTTTCATCCCAAAATATGCTGAAAAAAATTGAAAAAAGAGATACAGTGAGGAACAAAACTGTTGCAATGTTTTGCTCTTTTGCAGTGTGTGAAGTGTACTGCAGGCAAATTGAAGAATCATGCCAAGCTTTGCTGGAGACAAAGATAGTACATGCCCTTGGCTACACTATTGCCCAATAGATCACATGATTTAGTGCAGTGGCTGGAAAGATATGGGCATTACAACACAGCAATGTCATTGCAATGGTTTTGCACCTTTTGATATCTATGGTACATATATTAGTACTTGGTATAGCCTCCTTTTGCCTTGAGCACTGCCTCAACCCTTCTAGGCATGCTTTCAATCAACTTCTGACACTCCTCAGCTGGTATCCTTTCCCACTCCTCTTGAATTCTCTCCCACAATTCATGTATTCCATTGGGGGGGTGTTCATATTCTGCCAGTCTTCTTTTGAGCCAACCCCAAAGATGTTCAATGGGGTTTAGGTCAGGGGACTGTGGGGGCCATACCATAGTGATGAAATCTTGCTCCCCCAGCCACTCCTTCACCTTTTTACAGGTGTGCTTGGGGTCATTATCCTGCTGAAAGATGATGTCAGAGGGATCAAGATCATGAAACTGCAAAGTATTCAGCAGTTCATCCTTCAAAATTTGAAGGTAAAGATCTCCATCCATCCTACCATCAATCTTGGCAGCATAGCCAACCCCCTTCCAGGTCATACAGCCCCATAGCATCACAGAACCTCCTCCAAATTTGACTGTCCCTTGGACCAGCCTGTCACTAAGCCCCTCACCTGCCTTTTTCCACACCTATTTCCACCCATCTGACCCAAGATGATTAATTTTGGTCTCATTAGACCATATTACCCTCTTCCAGTCCTCTATAATCTGGCCTTTATGAGCATAGGCCAAATCCAGACAAGCTTTCCAGTGTTTGCATGAGAGAAGAGGGCATTTGGACTTGACTACAGCCTTCATCCCAATCTTTTTCAAGTGCCAGTGCACTGTGGTAGGAGTAATAGGCTTGTTGACAATGTTGCCAAGAGCTTTGGTGACTTGGACAGCATTTTCAGCCTGGCCAGAGGAGATGAGACGAGTAGCATAGTGAATACTGGCAGAGGAAAGCTTGGTAGGACAACCTCCAGAGGACTTCTGAAGCTCAGAATGCTCTTTGGAGTGAAGTCTAGAGATGGTGGACACATTAATGCCAGTAGTGGAAGAAATAGAGTGGGCAGAGTGTCCTGCATCAAGCATAGAGAGGATGGTAGACTTTTGGGTAACAGAGAGTGATCTCATGATGATGGTGGTTGAAACAAAGAGGTGTGTGAACTAATTCAAACTCAGAGATATTGTTTACATGTTTGTATTTGTTTGTATAGCCAAATAAGGCTCACTACATTTGAATTTTAATGAACTTTTCAAAAGGTGCAAAACCATTGCAATGACATTGCTGTGTTGTAATGCCCATATCTTTCCAGTCACTGCACTAAATCACGTGATCTATTGGGCAATATTGTAGCCAAGGGCATGTACTATCTTTGCCTCCAGCAAAGCTTGGCATGATTCTTCGATTTGCCTGCAGTACACTTCACACACTGCAAAAGAGCAAAACATTGCAATGGTTTTGTTCCTCACTGTACTCTTTTATTTCAGCTGTTTTCAAAGAAAAAAGGTGAATATAATGTAATGTTTTCTTTGTCTTTTCTGCCAAAAAACATGAATTAATGGTAATGCCCATTAGGTTCTTCACTAATGGGTATTAGCATCAATCAATGTTTTTTAGTAAATCATGCAAAGAGAACAAAGTGCTATTATTGCCTTTTCTCTTTGAAAACATGTGTCAAAAAAGAGTATCTCTTTCTTCAATTTTTTCAGCATGTTTTCTCAAGAAAAATTGTGAAATGCTTGCAGTGTCTTCTTCTCTGAGGTCATGTTCAGAGGGGCAAGAGTTGGTAAAGCAGGCATCTGACCAGACATCAGCAAACTAGAGGTGGTAGCTAAGTGGAAAGTGCCCAACACACTACTAGAGTTGATGCAGTTCCTAGGCTTAACAGGTTACTTCCAGTCACTAATCAAGGACTATGCCAAGATAGCAGCCCCACTAACTGACCTCCAGCAAAACCTCAACATTGTAGACCCAGTGATGAGAGCAGGAAAGAAGAACTACCACCAATACCTATGAGACAGAACCTTAGACAAGTGTTGGATGCAAAGACACATGAAGGCCTTCATAAGGTTAAAGCAACTATTGGTTGAAGAACTGGTGTTGAGAGCACCAAAGTTCAATGGAACACTGTTCATACTTACGATGGACAGTTGCAAGGAAGGGTTCAGAGTGGTGCTAGCCCAAAGGTTCAAGTCAAAGAAACTGAATGGAGAGGAGGTCACCACAGTGCACCTGGTGGGATTTGCACCAAAACAGATGTCACCAATGGAAGAGAAGTACAAACCATACATATTGGAGTTTGCTGCACTCAAGTTTGCATTTGATCATTTCAGTGACATGATATGGGGGTTCCTGGTTGAGGTGGAGACCAACTGCATAGCCCTTAGAGACATGCTGTGCAATGAGTGACTGTCCACAGTACATGCATGATGGAGGGACAGAATATCAGTGTATCAAATCATGGACATGCAACACCAACCAGGGAAAATGAATGCAGCAGCTGATGCACTGAGTCATATGCACATGGGACTCCCAGTGATGCAGGGAGATGGCAGCACATGGTTGGTCAGCAAGGACTGGGAGGCAGCAAAAGGGATCATAAATGACCTATTCACAATAAGCCCAGACCCTTCAATCACACAACTACATAGTAGGTTTGCTAATGAGCCACTGTTCCAAGCAATCACAAAACTGGACAAGGAGGACACAAGTTGGGAGCAAAGAAGAGCAAGGCAACCAGCAGAAGGGTACAGAATCAGGGATGGGAAACTATGGTGGCTACCATCAGTCAAGTCACTCAGAGCATGACCAGAAGTCAAATGCATCACACAAGAAGAAACCATCAAGATGGCTGCACAGGAGCACCAAGACAACAGGCACTGGGGTAGGGACCTGATCAAATTGAAACTAATGGACCATATTTACAGCCCAAGACTTGACCAGTCAATAGTGCAGGCACTGCACCAATGCCTGCAATGCAAGAACTTCAGACCCACCAACTTACACTCACTGTTGTACCCAATAACCAGAAGGCACCCCTTCAAGCTGCTAGTAGCAGACTACTTAAGTCTACCAAAAGGTAAGGGAGGGTACCACACCACATTACTAATCCTAGATACATACTTGCAATACATATGGGGATTCAAATTGAAGATGCATGGTACCACAAAGACTATGATCAAAGGTCTACAATCCATATGACAGATGTTCCAAGCACCAGAAGCACTCATGATGGATAGTGGCCCACACTTCAACAATGGGGAAGTCAGAGCATGGTGTGAGGTGAATGGGGTGGAACAACAGGTGGTTGCAGCATATGCACTGTGGGTTAACAGCTTGGTAGAAAATGCTAATGGAAAGTTGTTAGGGCAGTTATGGTGAATGTGCAGCCCCAAAGTGGGTGAGGATGTAAGCAAACCACTGAAGTCGAGCAACATACCAGCAGCATGGCCAACACACTTCAAGGAGGCCATACAACAGCTAAACAAATGCATCATGCTGGCATTCCAGCTTTCACCCAAGGAACTGATGCTAGGCCTCATGATCAACACCATGCACACACCACTGGATGAAGCAATGGAGGTGAGGCATGAGGATGTTGAGGTTCAACTGGCCTATGTGGAACAACAATGGCTAGATGGAGTGAGTCAAGCCATCAAGAATGTGGTCAGCAGAAAGGTGGCTTTTGACAAATGGGTGGTAGGATCAACAGCAGGAGAGGTGAGGTTCAAAACTGGGGATCTGGTACAGGTCCATGGCAGTGCACTGGATTTCACAATGGCCAGCCCAAGGAAACTGCTGCTGAGGTGGTCAGTGCTGAGGAGAGTTGTGGAAAGAGTGGGGAACTCATACAAGTTAACCACACTGGAAGGATTCCTGATGGGAGGACTATTCCACTCATGAAGACTGAGACTTTTCATACCAAGGGAGGGGTTGGCATTGGAGGAGATGCAAGAAGTGGAGGGAGGACCAGAGGATGGCTGGGTAGAGAGAGAGGAGTGGGAAGAAAGTGACGAGTGGCAGGGGGAGGAGACAGAGCACGAGGATAGCAGGGTTTTGCAAACCCAGAGGTTTGCCTCAGTGAAGGGGGGGCAGATGGAATGGGGAGAGCTGGAGTGGGGGAGAGTCAGGGGTAGGAGGAGAGCGAGGGAGGTCATGTGACCAAGTGGCAGGGGTCTGGGGTCAGGCAGAGTAGTGTAGACAGGTTGGATGAGAGGGTCATGTATAGTGAGCACTCTCAGATACCCAAGTGGATTCAGATGGGTTCACTGCTGGCTCTCCCAACACCTCCATGCTGAAGGAAAATGCTTCAATTGCAAAAGTACTGATCACATCAAACAGGATTGCCCTAATGGTGGCAGACTCAGGGAAAATGGAAGGGACCTCATGTGCATCTGAACAATATTGACCTACATCTCCAGCTGAAGTCAGGTTAGCTGCTATTGAAGAAGGCTCCAACCTAGGACTTTTTGCTGTTGGCACAACCTGCTTGGAGATGATTGAACTTCAACAAGCAAAGAGAGATCTTGTGAAGGCATGGGTGCTGTCTACTTTGTATGATGCTATGCCACTAACTCTTGACCAAGATATTAACCCAGGGAACTCCCCTTGCCAGCCCAGACATT